>JAWQFJ010002369.1:90000-108680 GCA_034096865.1 Theodoxus fluviatilis
GATGAAGGATGTGGTCATGTTTCACTGATAACCTTGGAGGTTGATGAAGGCTGTGGTCATGTTTCACTGATAATCTTTGAGGTTGATGAAGGCTGTGGTCATGTTTCACTGATAATCTTTGAGGTTGATGAAGGCTGTGGTCATGTTTCACTGATAACCTTGGAGGTTGATGAAAGCTGTGGCCATGTTTCACTGATATCCTTGAAGGTTGATGTAGGCTGTGGTCATGTTTCACTGATAACCTTGGAGATTGATAAAGGCTGTGGTCATGTTTCACTGATAACCTTGGAGGTTGATGAAGGCTGTGGTCATGTTTCACTGATAATCTTTGAGGTTGATGAAGGCTGTGGTCATGTTTCACTGATAACCTTGGAGGTTGATGAAGGATGTGGTCATGTTTCACTGATAATCTTTGAGGTTGATGAAGGCTGTGTTCATGTTTCACTGATAACCTTGGAGGTTGATGAAGGCTGTGGTCATGTTTCACTGATAACCTTGGAGGTTGATGAAGGCTGTGGTCATGTTTCACTGATAACCTTGGAGGTTGATGAAGGCTGTGGTCATGTTTCACTGATAACCTTGGAGGTTGATGAAGGCTGTGGTCATGTTTCACTGATAACCTTGGAGATTGATGAAAGCTGGAGGCTGCTTGATGCCCTCTTCATCAGCTACAATCCCTGGCTGCTGGGTTTTAGGGGTCTGCTGCAGTAGCTCAACCACAGTTGACCTGAAGCAGTCAAAGAGGTTCCCGGGGACAGCTAAACTGGGTCAGATCATTTAGGTGCAGTGGTGCAGGCGTACAATCCTGGAAGTTGTGTTACAGAAATAAACAGAGGAAAGATGATTGTCTTGTTACTGCACCCCCGTTAACCCTTACCCTGGCAATTGGGGCATGTGCTGCAAGGATATGACTGAGCCAAGCCTGCTAGTCATGGCATGTGCTGCAAGGATAGGACTGAGCCAAGCCTGCTAGTCATGGCATGTGCTGCAAGGATAGGACTGAGCCAAGCCTGCTAGTCATGGCATGTGCTGCAAGGATATGACTGAGCCAAGTCTGCTAGTCATGGCATGTGCTGCAAGGATAGGACTGAGCCAAGCCTGCTAGTCATGGCATGTGCTGCAAGGATAGGACTGAGCCAAGCCTGCTAGTCATGGCATGTGCTGCAAGGATAGGACTGAGCCAAGCCTGCTAGTCATGGCATGTGCTGCAAGGATAGGACTGAGCCAAGTCTGCTAGTCATGGCATGTGCTGCAAGGATATGACTGAGCCAAGCCTGCTAGTCATGGCATGTGCTGCAAGGATATGACTGAGCCAAGCCTGCTAGTCATGGCATGTGCTGCAAGGATAGGACTGAGCCAAGCCTGCTAGTCATGGCATGTGCTGCAAGGATATGACTGAGCCAAGTCTGCTAGTCATGGCATGTGCTGCAAGGATAGGACTGAGCCAAGCCTGCTAGTCATGGCATGTGCTGCAAGGATAGGACTGAGCCAAGTCTGCTAGTCATGGCATGTGCTGCAAGGATAGGACTGAGCCAAGCCTGCTAGTCATGGCATGTGCTGCAAGGATAGGACTGAGCCAAGCCTGCTAGTCATGGCATGTGCTGCAAGGATATGACTGAGCCAAGTCTGCTAGTCATGGCATGTGCTGCAAGGATATGACTGAGCCAAGTCTGCTAGTCATGGCATGTGCTGCAAAGGATATGACTGAGCCAAGTCTGCTAGTCATGGCATGTGCTGCAAGGATAGGACTGAGCCAAGTCTGCTAGTCATGGCATGTGCTGCAAGGATAGGACTGAGCCAAGCCTGCTAGTCATGGCATGTGCTGCAAGGATAGGACTGAGCCAAGTCTGCTAGTCATGGCATGTGCTGCAAGGATATGACTGAGCCAAGTCTGCTAGTCATGGCATGTGCTGCAAGGATAGGACTGAGCCAAGTCTGCTAGTCATGGCATGTGCTGCAAGGATAGGACTGAGCCAAGCCTGCTAGTCATGGCATGTGCTGCAAGGATAGGACTGAGCCAAGCCTGCTAGTCATGGCATGTGCTGCAAGGATAGGACTGAGCCAAGTCTGCTAGTCATGGCATGTGCTGCAAGGATATGACTGAGCCAAGCCTGCTAGTCATGGCATGTGCTGCAAGGATATGACTGAGCCAAGCCTGCTAGTCATGGCATGTGCTGCAAGGATAGGACTGAGCCAAGCCTGCTAGTCATGGCATGTGCTGCAAGGATAGGACTGAGCCAAGCCTGCTAGTCATGGCATGTGCTGCAAGGATAGGACTGAGCCAAGTCTGCTAGTCATGGCATGTGCTGCAAGGATAGGACTGAGCCAAGCCTGCTAGTCATGGCATGTGCTGCAAGGATAGGACTGAGCCAAGCCTGCTAGTCATGGCATGTGCTGCAAGGATATGACTGAGCCAAGTCTGCTAGTCATGGCATGTGCTGCAAGGATAGGACTGAGCCAAGTCTGCTAGTCATGGCATGTGCTGCAAGGATAGGACTGAGCCAAGCCTGCTAGTCATGGCATGTGCTGCAAGGATATGACTGAGCCAAGTCTGCTAGTCATGGCATGTGCTGCAAGGATAGGACTGAGCCAAGCCTGCTAGTCATGGCATGTGCTGCAAGGATATGACTGAGCCAAGCCTGCTAGTCATGGCATGTGCTGCAAGGATATGACTGAGCCAAGCCTGCTAGTCATGGCATGTGCTGCAAGGATAGGACTGAGCCAAGTCTGCTAGTCATGGCATGTGCTGCAAGGATAGGACTGAGCCAAACCTGCTAGTCATGGCATATGCTGCAAGGGTATGACTGAGCCAAGTCTGCTAGTCATGGCATGTGCTGCAAGGGTATGACTGAGCCAAGTCTGCTAGTCATGGCATATGCTGCAAGGGTATGACTGAGCCAAGTCTGCTAGTCATGGCATGTGCTGCAAGGGTATGACTGAGCCAAGTCTGCTAGTCATGGCATGTGCTGCAAGGATAGGACTGAGCCAAGCCTGCTAGTCATGGCATGTGCTGCAAGGATAGGACTGAGCCAAGCCTGCTAGTCATGGCATGTGCTGCAAGGATAGGACTGAGCCAAGTCTGCTAGTCATGGCATGTGCTGCAAGGATATGACTGAGCCAAGTCTGCTAGTCATGGCATGTGCTGCAAGGATATGACTGAGCCAAGCCTGCTAGTCATGGCATGTGCTGCAAGGATAGGACTGAGCCAAGCCTGCTAGTCATGGCATGTGCTGCAAGGATATGACTGAGCCAAGTCTGCTAGTCATGGCATGTGCTGCAAGGATATGACTGAGCCAAGTCTGCTAGTCATGGCATGTGCTGCAAGGATAGGACTGAGCCAAGTCTGCTAGTCATGGCATGTGCTGCAAGGATAGGACTGAGCCAAGCCTGCTAGTCATGGCATGTGCTGCAAGGATAGGACTGAGCCAAGTCTGCTAGTCATGGCATGTGCTGCAAGGATAGGACTGAGCCAAGCCTGCTAGTCATGGCATGTGCTGCAAGGATATGACTGAGCCAAGCCTGCTAGTCATGGCATGTGCTGCAAGGATATGTCTGAGCCAAGCCTGCTAGTCATGGCATGTGCTGCAAGGATATGTCTGAGCCAAGTCTGCTAGTCATGGCATGTGCTGCAAGGATAGGACTGAGCCAAGCCTGCTAGTCATGGCATGTGCTGCAAGGATAGGACTGAGCCAAGCCTGCTAGTCATGGCATGTGCTGCAAGGATATGACTGAGCCAAGTCTGCTAGTCATGGCATGTGCTGCAAGGATATGACTGAGCCAAGTCTGCTAGTCATGGCATGTGCTGCAAGGATAGGACTGAGCGAAGTCTGCTAGTCATGGCATGTGCTGCAAGGATAGGACTGAGCCAAGTCTGCTAGTCATAGCGTATGCTGCAAGGATAGGACTGAGCCAAGTCTGCTAGTCATAGCGTATGCTGCAAGGATAGGACTGAGCCAAGCCTGCTAGTCATGGCATGTGCTGCAAGGATATGACTGAGCCAAGTCTGCTAGTCATGGCATGTGCTGCAAGGATAGGACTGAGCCAAGTCTGCTAGTCATAGCGTATGCTGCAAGGATAGGACTGAGCCAAGTCTGCTAGTCATAGCGTATGCTGCAAGGATAGGACTGAGCCAAGTCTGCTAGTCATGGCATGTGCTGCAAGGATATGACGGAGCCAAGTCTGCTAGTCATAGCATGTGCTGCAAGGATAGGACTGAGCCAAGCCTGCTAGTCATGGCATGTGCTGCAAGGATAGGACTGAGCCAAGCCTGCTAGTCATGGCATGTGCTGCAAGGATAGGACTGAGCCAAGCCTGCTAGTCTTGGCATGTGCTGCAAGGATAGGACTGAGCCAAGCCTGCTAGTCATGGCATGTGCTGCAAGGATAGGACTGAGCCAAGTCTGCTAGTCATAGCGTATGCCGCTAATGATGAGGGGGAGAAGGTTGTGAAATGTGCTTTCCCAAAATTATCCAACAAATTCTGCATTAAGATTTTCTTAAAAAAGAAATGAATTAGTTATTTGTTCAACTGTGTTTCTGGTGTAGTTTTTGCTATTCTTTCGTGGGTAGAAGTGCAAATGCGAAAGGCAGGTGTCAGTCACATCCTTGAAAAGCGGTTTGAGCACTGATCGATGGTGGAAAGTCGCTATATAAAATCACACCTTTGCCTTTGCCTTTTTGAAGTGTAGCTTTTTTTTAGCAGAACAACCAGACCTACTAACGATGCCAGGGTAGGGGTTAATATTGAAAACTGCCACCAGAGTTGCTAATGTAGTGAGGGACTGATGTGTTGACTATCCACATGCCAATCATGTCCATTTCATACCCAGATTATTATTATGAGGTTTACGTACGGATGAAAATGGAATATGTTGCAGAAAATCAGTACATACAGTATAACATTTTGGGGTGACTGGACTGGTACAGTAAGAATGAAATACTTTTATAGTCTGGCCTACTCAGCAAACAGTAGACCAGTTGACCAAAGGAATGTTGGAAGAAAACAAAAGCAATAGGATTTGGAGAAAAAAATATGTGTGGTATAGTAGATTCTGCCTGCATTAATTCTTAGAGCATCTACCACACCATAGTCACTGCCTTTTAGTTTTACTCGGCATAATTGCAAAAAGTATACAGTTCTCTTCATTCCCTTGTACACAAATTGACTGATAATGGGAGAATTGGGTTTTGCATTCATTGGAAATCTACATGTATGGCACAGACCTTTGTCATGAAACAGTGCATTGAAATGGTTTGATTTCCTTTCTCCTTCCAACAGGATCTTGGCAGTGACAGCCCATGCTGCATTTGAGAAGGTAAGCAGATGGACTGGCTACAGGTAAAACTCCCCATAGACTCTAGACATAATCAAGGTGGTGTGCAGATGGTTTGGTACAAGGGAAGCTATCATATATGACCTAGTATATAAATGGCTGGGAGAAATGTTTTGCTTCTGTCACTCAGCTCACCCCTGGAGGCCAAAGGTCAGTTACAGAGATGCAGAGGACACATTTTTCTCCATGACCTTTGAAGTGCAACAACTGTGATCAGTGGTGGGAACTGGAACCTAATAATGACTGGAATGTTGTCTGAAGTGTTGAACTTGAAAATACCTGATATACAGCCTTATGCAACTAATAGAAGGGGGGGGGGGGGAGGCTTTATTATTTGAATTACATACCACATGCATATGAAATTATACTTTTATGTGATGCATGTGTTTTAGTCTTGACTTTATTTTTCATAAGTATGTTGATGGAAGTTCAAATTTGCCTCCACATTCTTTTAAAAATGATTATTTTTGTTTGAATGTTTCTTTAGGCTGGAAGCTTTTTCAAAATAAAGGTCAGCTATGTTGGCTTGGATGAAAACATGCGTGTGAATATCGCCCAAATGAGACGAGCAATCAACAGGAACACCTGCATGGTGAGTGTAGTTTCTGTCTAGTGGTGCGAGCCTTCCGTTTTTGCTTTTGAACCCTTTCATGCTCTTTGGACAATCTGTATCAGTTCAGTAGTCAGCTATTTGTGTGTGTGTGTGTGTGTGTGTGTGTGTGTGTGTGTGTGTGTGTGTGTGTGTGTGTGTGTGTGTGTGTGTGTCTATGTGTGTGTGTGTGTGTGTGTGATTATGAGAGAGGTGCATGAAAGAGAGGAAGAGAGACAGACCCAGACAGACAAGCAGATGGAGTGAGAGAGAGATGGTGGGGGGAGCAGGCTGTATGAGGTGTGATGTAAATGCCAATATTCTCGTTGCTGTAACATGTATTCCTCTGCATGTCAAAGTGCCCCACTGTTTAAAGGTCATCTCTCTGGATATAGAAGCATATCATTTCACCAGGCATTGCTGCATCAGCAGATGCTTGTCAGAGCAGTCTCAAAAATGAGGGCTTTGGTGAAACGCTCAGAGTGGACTGTTGCTGTGGAGATGCTGTCGAGGGTGTGAAGATTCTTTGCAGCTTGTTAAGGGCATAGTTGTGTTTTTTGCAGCTCTTAATATGCACCTTTTGTGTGTCTGTCACAGCTGGTGGCTTCGGCCCCCCAATATGCCCACGGCAGTATTGATCCAGTGGAGGAGGTCGCTGAGGTAAGTGGAGGGGGAATGTGGCGTGCTAATGCCATTGCAATCTCTTGTCAATTTGACACATTACTTTTGACTCTATTTTATTCAGTATGAATCTGTGAAAGAGTTCATGCTTATTTTTAAGGAAATCTCTATTAGTCTTTCTTTTTTCTTTTCTTTTTTATTTTTTTTTGGGGGGGTACTCCATAATTGAAAAATAATTTTTAATATGTTGTTATAATCTAGGAAATGAACAGTGTTCTGGCCATGTTTGTATTTTTGTACTGGTTTGATTATTTCATGTATTTTTCTTTTGAAAGGGCTTTTGAAAATTATGGTGGGGAAGAGGGGTGGGGGTGAGTGGGATAGAGGGGGAGTAGGAGGAGGACAGCTGCTTTTCTTTATCTTATTGCCAAGAATATAATAACCCTTTGTTAAGCTTTATCTTGGATTGATATCAGTTTGTGTCTTTGTCATATTGATTCTCCTTTGCAATCATATGTCCTGACAAATGTCATGGAATTAACTTGGATGTCAAGTTGTAGGGGAACACAACGGTTGTCTCATTACTGCACTAGGGGAACACAACAGTTGTCTCATTACTGCACTAGGGGAACCACAACAGTTGTCTCATTACTGCACTAGGGGGACACAACAGTTGTCTCATTACTGCACTAGGGGAACACAGCGGTTGTCTCATTACTGCACTAGGGGAAACACAACGGTTGTCTCATTACTGCACTAGGGGAACACAACAGTTGTCTCATTACTGCACTAGGGGAACACAACAGTTGTCTCATTACTGCACTAGGGGAACCACAACAGTTGTCTCATTACTGCACTAGGGGAACACAACAGTTGTCTCATTACTGCAGTAGGGGAACACAACAGTTGTCTCATTACTGCACTAGGGGAACACAACAGTTGTCTCATTACTGCACTAGGGGAAACACAGAAGTTGTCTCATTACTGCACTAGGGGAAACACAACAGTTGTCTCATTACTGCACTAGGGGAACACAACAGTTGCCTCATTACTGCACTAGGGGAAACACAACAGTTGTCTCATTACTGCACTAGGGGAACACAACAGTTGTCTCATTACTGCACTAGGGGAAACACAGAAGTTGTCTCATTACTGCACTAGGGGAAACACAACAGTTGTCTCATTACTGCACTAGGGGAACACAACAGTTGTCTCATTACTGCACTAGGGGAACACAGCGGTTGTCTCATTACTGCACTAGGGGAAACACAACAGTTGTCTCATTACTGCACTAGGGGAACACAACAGTTGTCTCATTACTGCACTAGGGGAAACACAACAGTTGTCTCATTACTGCACTAGGGGAAACACAGAAGTGGACCTTCTGTGACAGTCATTTGTTCTTGCCACCAGATGTCGATTTCACTGCATAGTTTGCCTCTAATTCCTCCTATCAATGTGCTTTTTATCACAATAGCCTGGCATTGCTTTTCTCCTCTGTGATCTGTTGCTGTGTGTCTATAGATAGATAGGCTGCCACCTGTTGCACAGCAAGGTTTGAAATATCCACTCTGGATGAAAAACTCCTTGAATGCTGTGCAGCTGAAACTGCCTCTGGTTGCAACAGAATTTGACAATGATTATACAATTATCTGTACAACAAATAGCCTCTTCATGTTGGGAAGAAGATGGATGTGACTTCATCCTAATGATTGTCTTGAACGTGAAGCATGAAGACCACCGTATTTTAGCTCATGAGAGAGGCTTGCAGGCTGTATGTATGGATTAGGATTGTGATTATGATGAAACAGATCAACCAACATTTTTGTGCTTGTCCTGCCCGAGTGTGTGTGTGTGTGTGTGTGTGTGTGTGTGTGTGTGTGTGTGTGTGTGTGTGTGTGTGTGTGTGTGTGTGTGTGTGTGTGTGTGTGTGTGTGTGTGTGTGTGCACATGCATGCTTGCACATGAAAAAATGTGACCGTGTGTCTGTGTAAACAAGGGAACATATTCAGGCATGCATGTACATGTACTCACACGTGTACACACACACACACATATATATATATCTACATATGAATACACATATAAGTAACACACACACACACACACACATACATAAGAATATATATTTATGTAACAAACAATACACATACAACAAACACACGCAACAAACACACACACACACAAACGCAACACACTAATGCACTAACACACACGCACACACACACGCATGCGCACACACACACACACATATGAATACATGCCCAGGAGATCAGTAGTTGAAGAGGGTTGATTGCTGTGCTACAGCTGGGGGAGAAGTATGGGATTCCAGTGCATGTGGACAGCTGTCTGGGAGGCTTCTTGCTGCCATTCATGGACAAGGCCGGCTTCCCAGTCAAGCCTTTTGACTTCCGTCTCAAGGGTGTGACCAGCATCTCTGCAGACACCCACAAGGTATGACCCCATGCCTCTCCATGAGCTGTGCCTCTGATAATTCAACATCGCGCCAATGAACTGCTCAAGCTTGCCTCAAAGAGGTTGTGCCAGAAATATGACATGAATATATGCATGACTGCATGAGAAACTAGGCTAAGTCAGCAAAACAGGTTTTGAGCAAACATTGAGAAAAGTCATCAGCCAATTATGGTACTTAATAGCTTTCCTAAAATTCACTGTAAATAGTAAAAGATTTCTTATGCTGTTTTCTCTGGATTATGCATGAGGGAATGAATCATACTGTGGATGAAATATCTTGCCACTCTTCAATGTAATGTGCTGGTTCTCTGACAGAAGATTAGATGATGACTTCTAGCCTTTCACCAAAATAAAGCACACGCATCTCCTTTCAGTAATGTACAGCCAGGCAGATTCTAATTGCTCAGAGTATGTTCTGAGTAAGGACCAATAACTGAGTCTTTTTTCATTGGCATAGTTTAATATTAAGTTGCCTGGTGTTGTGTGAGAAGCAGGCATACTAGAAGAAACTGTCTTCTTTCAAAGTCTTTTTCATTGTCTCTAGTAAGTCAAAGACTTACATTCATGTGCATACATTCTCGTGAATTAATGCTGCACATTTGCATTTGGCAGTACGGCTATGCCCCCAAAGGTTCCTCGGTGGTGCTGTTCCGTAATGTGCAGTACAGGAAGCACCACTTCTTCATGCAGCCCAACTGGCCTGGTGGCATCTACGCCTCCCCCACCCTGGCTGGTAAGAATGCTGCATGCATTGATGAACTTGGAATTTTCACCACTGACAGGACAGTAGAGGGAAACATTCTGTCAATCCTTTGTCAGCTGTGCAAGGGAGGCAACTCCAAACAATGAAGAAAAGTTTTTAGTGCAGTCATTGTCCACAGCAGGGTTGCACATTTTGGTTCAATGGTTTGTGTTTTTTCAACGCTGAGTTTGATTTACTAGCTCTGATTTGGAAAGAAAATGAGCTTTGCCACTGACCAGTGACTGAACAAGAAAGAATGATGAGGGAGTAATGAAAGAATTGGATTACTTGGTGGTTGCTAAGTGTTGAAGCACCTCATCTTGACTGAGTTTTACAATGTGACTGTATAGATCAAGAATGAAATGCATGATATTGCTAAATTATTCCACTAGTGCGCAATGCAATAGTAACCATCATTTAGTGTAAACTTGTGTATCACAAGCCAGTAGCAAAGATATTTTTATTATTTCAGTGCTCATATATCCTGGGCTCCTCTCTCTCTCTCTCTCTCTCTCTCTCTCTCTCTCTCTCTCTCTCTCTCTCTCTCTCTCTCTCTCTCTATCTCTCACCTCTCACCTACTCTCCCTCCCCTCCACCCTCTCCCCCTCCCCCTCCTCCTCTCCTCCCTCTCCCCCTCCCATCCCATCCCTCCCTCCCTCCCTCCCTCCCTCCCTCCCTCCCTCCCTCCCTCCCTCCTCCCTACACTTCCTCCTCTCCCTCCCTCTCTCTCTCTCTCTCTCTCTCTCTACTTCTCTCTCTCTCTCTCTCTCTCTCTCTCTCTCTCAGTGTGTATGTGTGTGTGTACTTCATACAGGAAAATGAAATCAGCCTTAGCAGTACTAACAGTCATGGCACCAGGCCTGGAAATAACCTTTCAAGGCATGTATTGTGTCATGTTTGCCTTCATCATGGCTGGTATCATCACAGACATTGTTTTCAGTCTGTGTGCCCATAGGACATGTCAGTCTGTGTGCCCATAGGACACGTCAGTCTGTGTGCCTGTAGGACACGTCAGTCTGTGTGCCCATAGGACATGTCAGTCTGTGTGCCTGTAGGACACGTCAGTCTGTGTGCCCACTGGACATGTCAGTCTGTGTGCCCACAGGACATGACAGTGTGTGGAAACCACAGCTGTACTGACTAGATGATAGAGAGTGACTGCCCATGTCTGTGTCTCCTAGGGAGTCGGTCTGGGGCAACCATTGCTGCGTGCTGGGCAACCTTGATGCACATTGGAGAGCAAGGCTACATTGATTCAACTCGTAAGGTCATCCAGACCACCAGATACATCGCCAACGAGTGAGTGACCCTCAAGACTATTTTTCTCTGATAAGGTGAACACTACAAATGCATCCCATGCAATGAAGCGAGATTACCTTGCTCATGTCTGATAAAAAGAATTGGCAGTGAGCTCTCTCTTTGCATATTTAGAAAATATGTGTGATGCACAATGAACATTTTGAATAGCATAGAGTACAGGTAGATTTTTTAACAAATTAACCTTGATGTAATGAAATTTGGCCAGATATTTGGGATCCTGGGGACTGTTTGTTAGTCTTTCCTAGCAGTCATAGGCCTCCCCCCAAAGTAATTTTGCCCATATGTTTTATTTGCTATTGTGTTTTGCAATATTTGGAAACTTAATCACTTTTTAACTTGATTGTCTACCACACAGGTAGATTTTGTGAAAAATGTTTGATTTTGATTACTTGTCTGTTTTTATTATGGCATGAAGCTTTGTATGTGCAATATACTGTGTCAGTGCCTTTTTAAAGTTCTGCCAATTAAAAGTAGGGTTGCCACATTTGCTGCAGGCTGAGGAAGATTGATGGCATCTACATCGTAGGAGTGCCTGAGGTCTCGGTGGTGGCCTTCGCCTCCAACCAGTTCAGCATTTTCCGAGTGTTTGATGCCTTGAATGCCCGCGGATGGACCCTCAACGCTCTGCAGTTCCCTTCATCGTAAGTCTGTCCTGTGAAGAAACTGTTGACACAATTTGCCATGGACAATGATAAATGAAAGTCACAGGTTGTAATTCTTGCAGTGAACTCATCAAAATCAATGTCTAACTTTCAAAGAAGTCTTGTGCTGCCTGTTCATATATCATTCCATCTTTCCAATCATCGTACTTCCCATGCATCCATCCCATCCATCCATCCTTCCTTCCTTCCTCCCTCTCTTCTTCTTTCCAATGCCCATGACATCCATATTGTGTGTTTGGGTCCACAAATACTCAACACAACATGCATGATCCTTTTCAGAGTGCACATGGCTGTGACGATGTGCCAAACGAAGGAAGGGGTGGCAGACAAGTTCATCCAGGTCTTGCGTGAGGTGGTGAAGGAGATCATCCAGAACCCCAGTGATGTACCAGAGGGAGCAGTAAGTCAGCGTCCAAGTCATTGCCACTTTCAACCATGTATTCTTGTCTGGCCAGGTGATATTTCCTCACCTGACACACCAGCCACTTTGTGTGTTGGTCTGGACTATGATATTTATGAATACTTACAGAACTGAAAAACTTGCTGCAAAAGCAAAGGATATCTGAAAAACCCTGACCAATGTATCATGAATTACAAAGCCCCAGTCATCTGAAATGTACACTTGCAAAACTACCTCATATCTTGTTTGCTTGTCTCATCACATTGCAACTTGACCATACAGACACAGCAGATTCATAATGAACTTCTTAGTCTTCCTGTGATCATCTGCCACACAAGACTGATCAGTTTGTTGAATACCTCAATGAATATCTATATTTATGTCCAATTTTACACAAGATGGCAAAGTAGACTTGATGAAGAAGCAAGGGACAATGTCTTGCTGAGGAGAAAATACTACTTTTGCTTAGAGCTTTCAGCCCCTTATTAGAGGCTTTCCACGGTGAATGATGCTGCTTGTCAAAGATGCCAAAAAGGCCTCTTTTCAGATCTGTGGTGGTTCTGTTTCTCTCTTCGTGCCGGTACTGATGGTTTTGTGATGGCCTCATTTCAGGGTGCCATCTACGGCATGTCCCAGCAAGTTCCAGACCGCTCATTGGTGTCACAGTTTGCTGGACTCTACCTGGACGCCTGCTACAACACCAAGGCTCCCACCTCAGTGGCTGTCAATGGAAATGCCAACCACCATGTCTAGAGGCTTTCAACCCTGAGTGTTTCCCTCCTGCAGCATACCAGGCCTACTTGATCCATGCCTCTGAATCAAATTGCAGCTTGCCAAGTGGGATCACAGCCTGTTCCTGGAGGAACTCCCTGCCCTGATGGAAGCACCAAGTCCTTGCAGGGGAACCAAGTCCGGGGAAGAAACATGGGACCTGCAGACAATGTGGAGAGGCCGCTGTTGGGACTAGATGGTTCCTGTCTGTATAATGATTAACATGGTTTTCATTTCCTTGACATCAATTTGAACCTGTAATTTTTGTGTGCAAATAGTGTAGTTAGAAGCTTTTTTTAACCTCCATTAAACTAGTGTATTTATTGTGTATTTTAAAGGAATTTGTTAGACTGTTTTGTCAAATTTCATGTTGACAGTGAAATTTTGAGAGCTAAGTTAAGGGGAAAAGTGGTTATGAACAAGAAACGTTGTATGATTAGTTTGACGTGAAATTTTATCCTATCCTTTTGGATTATTTTAATACCCATGCAATATGTAGATCTATGTTAAATGCATGTTGATTTTGTTGACTATATCCATGAGAATACACAGGATTATTACTTATCTTCTTGATGTGCATGGTTTTCTTGTGTACACATAGATGTCGTCTGCCCTTCAACAGATCAATGCACCATGTCAGTGAAATCTGAACTTGTCATATTGACAGTTTGTTATCAGTAGATTTGGCAAATTTCACTGGTGTCACACTTAGGTGGATGTTCATTCCTACCGAATCAGTGCTTGTGAAAGTTTGTGTGACGCGTTAAAAAGTGGTGTGATATTTCTGTTCTGTCCTGTCTCCAAATTATGATTGGGAGCTATGACTGTTAAACTCAGCTGAAAGTAGGGTCTACAAAGTTTGCTGTCACTTTTGACTGGAACTTGCAACCATTGAATTTACCTGAAGGCAGGATTGATTTGACAGACTGGAATCCAATGAATGGTGTTGGAAGTGGAAGATTTTAACACTTTCTCAACGTGTCAACTGTTTTGAACTGTTGTTGTGAACAACCTGCATTTGCTAATCAGTTTCTTTTGGTTATTGGACATTCCATCAATTGGTATTAATAGGAACCAATCTGGAACAGTGCTCTGACTTTTTTTGTTCATGTACATATTTGTTGAGTTTAGTTTCCTTTGAACAAGATGATATTATCTTCATTACAATGCAGATATATATCTGTTGATGATTTCGTTTGTATCCAGACATGAACAAGCCTTTACAAAAGTTTTCTCTTTGCAATTTATTTCTCCCACTTTCAGGAGAGATCATAAGCCATTTATTTAAAGTCTTGATTCACTGATATGTTTGAAACTTTCCCCCTCCTTTTACACCTCATCCTATTGCAAAATATTTTGGTCTTCATTACTCAGGTTCAGCATCTAAATTGTCAGCAGTTTATTTTGGCAACATAATTTATTGCAAAGGTTGTATGCCATCTGTAATAAATACTCATATATATATATATATATAGATATATTAATGTATTGTTATATTGGTTCGCTGTGTCTTAGGTTTGCAGCAGTATTTGTTTTGATAATTAAATTCTGTGTTAATTGCTGTGTACTGATATAATTGTACTGATTCTCCTTCCATGACATAGGGAAGTTAAGGCATTGAAATGCATTTTGTGTATGTATAAGGTGAGAGATATAGCCAGTTGGTGGAGGACGTGTTGGTACAGGTTGTCTCAACCTGGCCATGAGGTGATAACAAGCACATACTTGTGCCTTGAGGACAACTGCAGTATGTTTGTCTGTGATAGTGACGAGACCTAAAGCTTGCCAAAAGAGCTGTTCCCCACTTTTTTCTTCTGCATTTATGTAACCCCCCCCACTTGACAAACTTTCAGACTTGTGTGGACATTCGGGGCTGCTGTGGAAATTGACTTTCTGCTACTTTTATCTAGAGGGTAATATCCTTAACCTTTTAGAGTGTGTTTGTAAGGGACAGCTTCTCCGCAATCCAGTAGTGCATTCTGAATAATAGTATACTTGTTGATTAATGATTGAGCACCTACAAGTCATGTGCCTTTAGACATTGAGGAAATTTTGACAATTTAACCTACATATTGGATCATGTACATTTTGTATTATACTTATGTGTTGACTCTGCTAATGACTAAGTCCAACCAGTGGAATTTGTCTATCTTCTCATTGTTATCTGCTCTCTGTCATATCGAAATTCTTGGATAATTATTGTTCCTCTCCATGCATTTTGAGATTGACTGCAAATGATTCATGTCTAGTTTCCACAACCTCGATTCATCAGGCTTGAAGGCAGATTCATTGAGTACTTGCATTGGAGTTGGCTGTGGAACTTGACTATTGTCTGCAAAGTTGTTCCACCCTGCAAACTGATGTTTATTGAAACATCTTGCTTTCAAGATAACCAATACACGTGTAATTATGTCCATGGCAGTTTCCTCAGGGTACTTGTAGACTTCTGTGTCTTCGTTGTGTCATGCTGTTGTGTGATGCTTCTGTTGGGTTTGCTCGCACTGAGAATCACCATCAGGGTTTGCTTTTCTTATCACCAAATGACACATAATTTTTTGTGAATGAAGTAAAGACTGCACCAGTATAAGTTCTACAATTTCCATCAGACAAGGTAAATTTTTGCTGAATGAGTTTTGTGATTGAAGATAATTCTGTAATGAACCCTTAAGAGAAAAAGCAACTTGTGCCAAATGTCTTTTGAATAAAAATTGCTCTCTCTTTATGTCTGTTTTCCATGTTTTGTGAAGGCTTAGCTGTGTTAGTTATTCTAGAAATAACATATGTTTGTATGTAGGACAGTGACATGAATCGCCACATAAATCTTTTTTAGGGCTTGTTTTTATATAGAAACTGCAGTAATTCTGAGAAGGATTCAGTGAAAGAGTCAACTCAAGCTGGGTATTCATCCTCTGTTAGAGGAAAGAAGAAAGTACAGGAGAGATCATCAAACAGACAGAAAGGGCGTCATGCAGACAAATGGGGATAGACAGATTCAAACAGAGATAGAAATTTAATTACAGTAGAACTGGAATAACTTACAAGCCCAGAAAAATAGTGTTGTTTGAATTTAATATCCATCAGCCACATATTTCAATACAAGCTGACAGTAATAGGTCAATACTTCATGTACTTGAAAGCATGCACACATAGTTTAACACATGTAATTACTGAGTCGTGCTCCACTAGACAACATACCAACTCTAGAAATCTACATGTACATCCGGATAAGTTAATCGCAACTGACAACAGAAGACAATAGTCCTGAATGCAGAATTTCGGCAGTGTTCCCCCTGTCGACCGTGCAGAAGTAATAAGTTGTCTCCCCTTTGACCATGCTGCCAGCGCACCTCTTTGCTCTCTCCCTCCGTGTTACTTCGGCTGCGCTTCGCTGGGCGACTCGATCTAGACGACTGGATTTACTGTTTGTTATATTAGTCATCGATAAAGAACAAAAATGGTTTCCAAACATTTCAAGGAATTATTTTCATTCGTCAGTTCGTAAAATTGGTTCGTTACAACTTACACATGTGAATAATGGACAGAGAGAAAGAGAACCTAAATCACGGCAAATATAAGTTTTCGTTTGTGCCCAAACGTGGCCAGCACCGGGCCAGTTCAGGTAGTGTAGTGGCTTGGCTTGGCTGGCCCACACACAGCCACTACACCTAAATTGGCCCAATGCTGGCCAGGTTTGCGCTAGCCAGTGTGAGGCTACTGTATATACTACACCCAATGGACCCTATGCTGCCTGTGTACAGGCCAGAAGGGGGCCTGCCATCCCCAATGCCATTCCTCCCTCCCACCATTCATGCCTTATCAGAGACCTGTATGAATATGCTAATCATACTACATGCATTGCAGGTTTGAAGGAATCACACGGGACAAGATGTTTGGTTCTTCATGTTTCTTTTCAATGGATTTTATTCATTCCAGTACTGAAACTGGAAAACAACAGAAAAATAATTGTGTACAAAGTAGGGCACAAACTGGAACATTGTATGCAATAAGTAACAAACTTTGAAAACAAAGCACAGACTTTAAGTTAGGTAAGAAAAATAAAGAGAACAAGATTTAATTGTCCCTTGATTCAAAAAATGATTTGAAAAGTCTAGAAATTTAAAAGAATTGTTCTTGGTTCCCCCACCCCACCCCCCACCCCAGGAATCATGCAGGACAACTTCATTTAACTCTGCGCGTGTCAGAACACTTTTCTGGAATGCCAGGGGTTTTTTCTGCATTAATGGGTCACATGAAAAATGATATATTAACTGGAGAAGGAATAAAGGCAGCCCTTATAAACCATATATGTCAAGAAAGCTCTAAGAATGAGCTACATATTTCTTGCAATAATTTTGATGATAACAGAAACAGCAATGAGAAACTGATGGAAAAGTACAACACTCAGGAAAGGAATGAAAATAATTTCTTACTATTCACTCCTCTCAGGGTACTTTGCCAAGCAATAAAAGAAGTAAAACTCACAACAGATTTTGGGAAATCATTTCCCACCACAAAAATAACAAGAAAACCAACATAATTTGGCCACAGTAGATTTTGCCAAGATTATAAGTAAATAGGTGCAAATGCCGCACAGAACTCATACTGGTGGTAGTCCACTCCAACACAACTCTATTTATTTTTTAAAAACACATTAATGAGACTGTTGACTAGCAGGATATTTTGACTGAACTTTATTACAAGTAGCATGCATTGACATATTAAAGTTATGCTGATATACATGAACTATTGTCCACTTTGGTTCAGAGTTCTCGGGAGGTGGTCTCAGTTTGGTTAGTGGAAGGGTTAAAGGGCATGCAGAATTAGTACAGAGTCTGGTCATTCTGGAGTGGGTCACTGATCACATGTATTTTATACTGTCCACTCTTCTCCTCTGAACTTGGAATTCGGCTTGTGCACTCTTGCACTTCTTCTGGGAGGGGATGCATGGGAAGTTGGTGAGCTGTGAGGCATCTCTCTTGGTACACTGATATCGGTGGAGGTTGGAGTTGGTGGTGGCTGGGCAGTTGTGGTGTTCCTTGGCTGGATGGGTGGTGGTGGTGGTGCTACTTCATCACCTTCATCATGGTTGTGCTGCTCAGGAGTAGGTCGCAGGTGTCTTCGATTTCGCTCGATCTATCTGCTGACCTTCTGACACAACAATATACGTAACTCCGAGGTCTGTCAGCTGATTTAAGAATGCGGCCAATTCAGTCAAAGCCGTGAGGTCTGGCCAGGTGTGAAGGGCTCGAGGGTCTTTGAGTACTTGTCATATTGCTTCTTCTGCTTGGATCGCTGTGCTGATAGCTTCTCCGTGACGTTGGTGATGATTGAGGGTTGGAGGAGCTTGTGTGAAATGTGAAGAGTTATCCGAGTACGTCTGGACATGAGACGCTGTGCAGAGGAGCCAAGAGAGCCCCTTGGCACATTTCTGGCATGGAGAAGTGAGAGGGAGAAGTCAGTACGTGTGATCTCTGTGGCACTTTTTCAGGAGGTGTTTTGCACTGCGAACAGCTCTTTCAGCCAGGCCGTTAGACTGAGGATAGTTGGGACTACTGGTCACGTGGGAGAACTGCCAATCTAAAGCAAATTGTGCAAATTCATGGTACAGTATAGACCGGATGTATAAAACACCGGATGTATGAAAGTCTGGATGTATGAAAGGGGCAGGCAGGGTCCCGGCAGAAGCTACTCTTTGTTATTACTTAGAATTTTCCGGTTGTATGAAAATCGGATGTATGAAAGTCCGGTTGTATGAAAGCAAATCTCTG
>JAWQFJ010002370.1:0-7500 GCA_034096865.1 Theodoxus fluviatilis
CCTCTCACCAATTGCTCTAGCCTTCCACATGTGTCTATCATCTGCGACTGATTTTCCAGAAAAGGATTCATCCTCTGCGTCGTTTGCGTTTGATGGGAGGGCACATGATACTCGGGGCTTCTGTGGAAGTTATAGAATTCTGTCTGAGGACCGGGATTGGCATGCACATCTCCGCTTCGCATGATCAAATCGGGGAGGTTATGCAAGTTATCTGACACGGTGCGCGGTTTCGAAGCACACGTAACCAGCAACAATATGTATAATGCCATCAAGAGGCAACCAGTCTTGCTCGCTGTTTTTGGAAGCGAAAGTTTTGTAGGGTTGCTTGTGACAGGCAACGGGAACCTTGGCCAAAATGCTTGCCAGTTGTCATCGAACTTGGTACTGCGGTTCGCGTCTTTCTTTGACTTGGCTCGAGCATAGTGCATGCCAATCCTGAGGCGGTAAATGCAAAGCTCGACACCCATGTCGCCTTAGTACTGCATATTTGGTATGACCATATGAGTTCAACAGCGGGGAAATCACACGAAAATTTGAAAGTCTCGTGTGTTTTGTCTAGTATTCAAGTCTCACACACATACACTCTGCCCGATTTGCACTAGAAACTTTAACGGTTCAAACAACGCGGTCGCCGTGAGTGCACTCACTACAATAGATGCATTTCATTGTCAAAATCATATGCGTGGCGTAATTTCAAATAAAGGGAGCAGTAACTTACTGAAAACAGTCTTTCTTTCGTCGTCAAAATCCTGGCAATGTAGCGACGGCTAATATGATTTGTAGTCAGCGGCAGGTATCGGTAGTGGTAATCCGAGAGACGACTCGCAATCCATTTTGGAGGTACCACTTGCCAGCTGCTTGTCTCATTGAATATCCACCCAATTCAGTAAAATATTCCAATTTTCACGTATATTCACCCTCAGGATCCCTGTGCCTCATAAACCACCAGGGTATGTTCCTGATCACTGGTTATACTCGGAGGGGTAGTCACTACCTCGACAAGCATAGGAGCAATGCGCGACACGTCTGCTCTGCTCGGCTGCCGCCAGTGAAGTCAGACAGACTGTATCCACCGAGAGAGAGAGAGAGAGAGAGAGAGAGAGAGAGAGAGGGAGAGAGAGAGAGAGAGAAAGAGAGAGAGGGAGAGAGAGAGAGAGAGAGAGAGAGTAAAACAGCGTACGATTCACAAACACAAAGACATGACACTTAGAGGGAAATAGATGACAGAGAGAACGACCCGAAGACAGCGAGCGCGGCTGGGAAGGGGTTCAGAGATAGGGGTACTGTGGGGTTAGGATAGGTATCGAAAGGGGTTCCGTGGGTGGTGTTTGGAAACTTGGAATTGAGGGAGCGTCTAAGATATGATACCCCCAGAGGACCAGAAACTAAATCCACAAGCATTGATTTTGTAGAATCCCAGAGTTTGCCAGAGAAATTTGTCGGCGACTGGTAGAATGTTGGGGCGCTTTTCAGACACACATTTATGGAGGCTCTGATGACGGTGGTCGGGGCGAGAAGGGCTTAACTAGATTTACCCTTTTGTCCAGCTCCAGGAATAGAGAGACCCTTGGATGGAGAAAGAACCAACAGGAAAATTCAACAGAGTGCAGAGGAAATTAGGAACTTGACTTTTATTCAAACTGCCGCGGGTCCTGGCTGGGCCAAGGGTGACGTGGGGCGGTATCGGGAAATAGGAAAGTTTCCGGTCTGTCCTAGAGTGTTGCTGCATTGTCTGGTGAAAAGAATAAAACAATAATCTCCTAAAAAGATCAGTGAAAAACTAAATTCTAACCAGAGTGAGTGTTTTTCTTCCCGTTAATGATACATCATGTGCCATTGTTTGTCGAAAGCCCAAAATAAGTTTTAATAGGGTCCATGAGACTTCCCAAATTTAGCAAGATGATCCACTTGTTTTTGAAAGAGTCGTTGAAAAGTGCATTGATCTGGCCAAGAATTGATTATATGCCAATTGCAACATTGTTAAACTCTGGGAAGTGCTTACTGGTGATCTGAACTTTCTGCATTTTGGGTAAAAAGCTTTATTGGAATTGGTCGGAACGTTGTAGCTATGAACTGTATCTCCACAGAAGTAAAGTAGGAGATGGGCCTTTTTAAACGCATGGAAATACACTTGCATTTTGCGTCACTGCGAAACTTGGAATTCACTGTAAAGCAATAAAACGTTTTTGCGTGAGATTTTAAAACCAGAGACATGTATTGAGAATGCACCTTCGGAACGATACCAGGGTAAGATTGAATCTGAAACCGTGTGAAATGCCCCAAGAACAACGAAATTACAGTATGTAAGTCTTGAAAATGAATAAGGCACATGGATACAGGACAGAAAAAAGGCTATTGCTATCAACAGTGTAAAAACACTCAGCAATTTAGTGAAACTGTTCAATAGATTGCTCATTTTAGTGCGCTGCATGCTGAAATAGAGAATATTTTCCGTACCTTATAATCGACGCAGTAGCCCTTCATGTTGCAAAAGTATTTCTTCTGATTAAGAGGCAACATTGAACATTAACAGTCTTTTAAAGCATGCACACAAATAAACTTTTTCTAGGCTTTCGTTCAATGCAACTGAATAGCATTATTGATACACACGTGACTGACACCTACACGCGATCGCATTGCAACACCAGCACTAAAACACGCGCCTCATACGGAGAGGAGTTACCGCAAAGTAAGTCTGTCAGCTTATGTTCTCTGTTTGACAGCTTCACATTATAAGGGGCCGATGCATCACTCGGGCAGCAACACTACAGCGGCTCGTCCTGTTTTGTTGGAATCGAGACCCTTGCCCAATCACTAGAAAAAGTTTTACAATTCATTGCATCACAGAACTAGTTCCCGAAAGCCCAGCAGCTAGAGGAATAAAGCGACTTAATTAAGTTCTCTGTAGCAATAAACACTACTAAGGGGGTGGCGGCAATGACAATCGTTTACATTGTTAGGATTTAGACAATGCCAATCGTGAGGTCCTGGAACTAACAGTAAGAAGAAGACATATGTGTTGGGACAGATCGTTGGTAGCTAACTTGAAAAATCCGCATGACAGTACACGTGACGCTACATTTGAACACTCGAAATGTAAAGTCAGTCGGAGTAACCCTGCACGGAGTGGTGGTACTGGCGGCAGTAGTGGTATTGTTGATAGTAGCGGCTAAAGTTAACATTGGAACACATTTCGTATATAAAAACCGCTGGCGCTGAACCTCCAGGTTTGGCATTTAAAAAACACAATAAAGTCTGTAGGACCTTCAGTAAACCTGGAGACAGACAGTCACAGACCTACGCACCACACAACACATGGAGAGAGACAGACACAGACCTACACACCACACAGCACATGTAGACAATTACAGACCTACACACCACAATACATGGAGACAGTCACAGACCTACACACCACAACACATGGAGACAGTCACAGACCTACACACCACACAACACATGGAGAGAGACAGACACAGACCTACACACCACACAACACATGTAGACAGTCACAGACCTACACACCACTACACATGGAGACAGTCACAGACCTACACACAACACATGGAGACAGTCACAGACCTACACACCACAACACATGGAGACAGTCACAGACCTACACACCACAAAACACATGGAGACAGACAGTCACAGACCTACACACCATCTTTGAAGTGCATGCAAGAACAAAACAAAACAAACGAAATGTTTTCCCCCTTACTCTGATTATTCCTTGTTTCGGAGACGACTGTGATTTTGACTTTAGAGTAGGCCTACACGAACACACAAGCTCGATACAGCCGGCAACAAGCTAGTTCGCCGGGCGGGACAGTGAAATAAATCTATTTCACTCAGAATGTCGATCAATATAGGGCAACGTACTTATTTATTAAATCAGGGATTGATTAAATCATCATATTTTTGTGACACTGAGACCAGACCATCAAAACAATTAGCACTAGGCCTTGAATCAAATCGTCGTACGAGATCTTACGTTGACTGCAAATGTACAACAGTGCCGCGTGATTGTGTCGACATTCAGCTAGTTCGCTGGGCGATTCCAGGCTTTTAACCAGCAAAGGCAACGATCTAGATGGTACATATACTTTACCGGTTTCACAAATGGAAAGAATTTTAAGCCAATACAGCGTAGTATCGCTTTTTTGCGTCTTCTGGTAGACGTTCATCATACGAAGAAGCCAAATGTTGTTTTGTGAACATAGGAAAAGAGTTTGACTCGATTAGGCTCTTACATCTATTGACTATCTAGGGAGGTGCTTCCGAGTGTACGAAATTCATTATCCCTCCAGGTTTACTGGAGGTCCTACAGACTTTATCTGTCTGTGTGTGTGTGTGTGTGTGTGTGTGTGTGTCTGTCTGTCCCGTCTCCACGGCTTATATCTCAAAAACTACTGGACGGATTTCCTTGAGATTTTGCACACTGACTGGAAGTTAGGTCCGATTCAATATTATCAAATTTTCAGAATCGAGGTTTGAAAAGAAAGTGACTTTTTTACATTTTGGTGTTTCAATGAAAACAATTCAACAGACTCCATTTTGCAAAATCTGTGACGTCATCATTTGACGCCGAATAAACGTGACGTCATTTGCGAGGAGATTTTTGAAGCAGGGTGAATAGAATAGAATAGAATAGAATTCGTGACGTCATTTGCGAGGACAGAGAATGATTTAGATAGTATATGTCCTCAGATGTCTTAGGCCTCAAGGCCTTTATCTGATCTTTTGATCAGTACTTATGGCTACTCTCACTCTCTCTCTGTCTCTCTCTCTGTCTCTCTCTCTCTGTCTCTGTCTCTCTCTTTCTCTGTCTCTCTCTCTCTCTCTCTCTCTCTCTCTCCCACCCACCCTCTTACTCTCATTCTCTCTTCCCTTCCTCCCCTTTTCCCAGCTCCCCTCCCCCCCCCTCTCTCTCACTCTCTCTCTGTCTCTCTCTCTCTGTCTCTCTCTCTCTGTCTCTCTCTCTGTCTCTCTCTGTCTCTCTCTGTCTCTCTCTGTCTCTGTCTCTCTCTCTGTCTCTCTCTCTCTGTCTCTGTCTCTCTCTGTCTCTGTCTCTCTCTCTCTCTCTCTCTCTCTCTCTCTCTCTCTCTCTTACCACATTTGAATATTTTGCCTCAAGGGCTGAATGTAAGTAAGAAAGGCAATACAGTAGTCGCCGCTTATAAAACACGCGGTTAATAAAAACAGCCGTTTTTTAAATACAGTTGGTAAGGTCCGGTGATCGTTACTGATGGACATGTTCAACAAGCAAACGGTTAATAAAAACGCCGCTTATTAAAAACACTTTTGTTCGGTCCCAATGTGTTTTTAATAAGCGGCGAGTACTGTACTGCCTAATTCACTACCCTTGTCTCTAAACTCAGACGATTCCAACTGCCTGTTCCGCTTTGACGTAATCTCATGACGTCATCTACGATCTAAGAGAATCAAGAGACGACAAAGAAAGCAGTATATATAGCAAAGCGCAACCTAGGATCCTCTGACGAGCGTACCTTATCTAACCGATCAAGATAACACGGGGATAGGGGATAAAAACCGCTGGCGCTGAACCTCCAGGTTTTGGCATTTAAAAAAAGATCGGGTTCGAACCCGCAACCTCTCGAGAAAAGAGGGGGAAAACACACACACACACATAAAAACCCCCAAAAAACACAACCTCTCGAAAAAAAGAGAAGAAAAAAAAAGTTTCAGCGCAGAATCAAACCTGGTCATGCATGACCAAGGGTCGAACGCTCTACCAGCTGAGCCATTAGAGAATTGCTATGACAGAGTGTTTGTAAAGCATGTAAATCCAATTCTAAGCTATCGGCCCAGGAACAATCAACCATATATTTTAAACATGATGGATAGGTTCAGGAAGCTCCTATTATGACATGTTTTGCTTTCCTTTGGCATGTCATAGACGCTGAATTAACACTCACACAGTCACACAGAGGAGGAAGTGTATTATAGATGTTCAACCCAGACATGTGCATTCGTACTCATTCAGTGATTCACGCACACACCGTGTGTGGTACTGCTACCGAGTACCGTCATTCTACAAGCAACGAGTCAATCCTGTTAACACGATTCATAACTGGTAGGTTTTTAGGCTAGATTCGCTTCGAAAAGTTGCAGAAAATCTGATGGTGGTAACAATCTGACGGTATAACAAGTTTTGACAAGGAAAAAACCAAGCAAGTAATCATTCTGACCGTTGTCAGCCATGTTCACCACGACAACGGCAGGATTCTAACGCATCATGAAGAAGGCTGAAATGGTCGGTGTCGGTGGTTGTTGTGACTCTTGACCGGTACTGTACTCCATGCACCTTAACGGTCCGTGTGATTCGGGTGTAATCTTAAGCTTAACGACGTTTATTGGCAGTATTACACCCGAATCACACATAGACCGCAGGGCGTGCCTTTGGATAACAACTCCTACAGGTCCGCTCAGCCAAAATATGGACGATGTTCCCATATTATATTATGATAGTACATGGTATTGGGGATTGAAAACAACAAAGTTCCCTCTTCGACCGTATCTATTAAACAGTGAAAAATGACTTTTAAAAGTGCGAATTTGTATGATTCAAAACTATACAGGAGTTACTTCCGTGACACATTTTCGTAGTTTTGGCCAATCAGAAATTAGGTCAGATTTACTGCGGAGATTTCACCATGGCAGCGTGTGCATGGGCCAATTGTAAACAGTGGCTACATCAAGCTTTTTAAACTTGACAAATTCTATGAGGTAGGCTGTGTAGCATTTTAATAGTTCCTAGTGCTAGACTTGCATGCGTGGCGGCTATTATGCAGTCTAGGTGCAGCAGGTTGGGTTATACATAGTAGGGCTATCTTTCCAGAAGTAGTCTAACGTACTAGCCTTGAAGTTGTCGACAGTGTTCGCAGATACGGCGTATTCACCCTTCTCAAAAAATCTCCTCGCAAATGACGTCACGTTATACGACGTCAAATGATGACGTCACAGATTTTGCAAAATGGAGTCTGTTGAATTGTTTTCATTGAAACACCAAAATGTAAAAAAGTCACTTTCTTTTCAAACCTCGATTCTAAAAATTTGATAATATTGAATGGGACCTAACTTCCAGTCAGTGTGCAAAATCTCAAGGAAATCCGTCCAGTAGTTTTTGAGATATAGGCCGTGGAGACGGGACAGACAGACAGACAGACAGACTAATAAAGTCTGTAGGACCTCCAGTAAACCTGGAGGGATAAATCGAGTGTTAAAAAGATAAATCGCCGTTGTGAATACGGGCCCAGCGAACTAACTGAATGTCGACACAATCACGCGGCACTGTTGTACATTTGCAGTCAACGTAAGATCTCGTACGACGATTTGATTCAAGGCCTAGTGCTAATTGTTTTGATGGTCTGGTCTCAGTGTCACAAAAATATGATGATTTAATCAATCCCTGACCCGGAAATGTTGGGGACAACGACCATTTCAGCGTAATGACATCGTCAAACCGAGTTATCTTTC
>JAWQFJ010002370.1:12500-17500 GCA_034096865.1 Theodoxus fluviatilis
GGAAATCCGTCCAGTAGTTTTGGAGAAATCAGCCGTGGAGTCGGGACAGACACACACACACACACACACACACACACAGACAGACAGATAAAGTCTGTAGGACCTCCAGTAAACCTGGAGGGATAAATAGTTATGAATAAGTACCACTTTCTTTTCCCGAAAAACCTCTCTTTTTTGGCCAATGACACATATCATGTCAAGAACTTGGCTTCTGCATTCGTACAAGTATTTAGTTTCACACACACACACACACACACACACACACACACACACACACACACACACACACACACACACACACACACACACACACACACACACTCACACACACACACATCTTCTGTTAATTTACCAATTCCACCATATCCTTTTCTTGCTCCGACTAAAATACAACCTGCGAACACCTTCACTCTCCAATTTCCGAAACCCTTCCCACCTTTTCTTCCTCTCAGCTGCCCCTCTGCAAGTGGTCTCCACTCTGAAGGCAGGCGAAGATGAGAAGGTGGGGGGCGGGCAGCCGGGACATCACCAGCCGCGAGGAGAGAGCGAGTCAACAGCAGCAGGTGTCGGCACTTCAAAGGCTCCCGGGGGCATCGCGCCTGAAGACGCCTCAGTCCTAAGTGGCCGTTCCCCTTGCAGACAAGCAAACTGCAAGAGCCGACTTTTGGAGTTGGTTCTTTTTGTGTGGAGAGAGAGAGAGAGAGACAGAGAGAGAGAGAGAGAGAGAGAGAGAGAGAGAGAGAGAGAATACACATAAAGACAGATACATACATACACAGACACACAGACAGACACACAGACACAGACAGACAGACACACACACACACACACAAGACAGACAGACAAGACAGACAGGCAAGACAGACAGACAGACATACAGATAGACAGACATACAGGACGGACGGACAGACGGACAGACAAACAGACGGATAGACGGACAGTAGGATAGACAGACGGACAGACAGACAGACAGGCAGGCAGGCATGCAGGCAGACAGACAGACACACAGACAGACACACAGGCAGGCAGTGAGGCAGGCAGGTAGATAAGCAGCCGAATGGACGGACTGACGGACAGGTGGACAGGCAGGAGGCAGACAGAGAAATTAACAGACAGAAAATGAAGTTTGGTAATTTTACAACAATTTCTTGAATAATGTGGCTAGAGACAGTTAGGCCCCTTTTCAATTGGCAGTGTTATTAAGACGATAAATTGTGATTATTTTCCTTGTGAGATGGATGGCCAAGTTTCTGCTGTCCTATTCAGTCATGACCCCTTTGCTATCAAGTGCTTCAGAGAAAAATATGCCTCCCCTTCATCTACATGAACAGATGCTATGTATTCTTCAGAAGTAATTAAATAATTAAAGGACTGTCGAGAAGTCGATCAACATCAGATTTATGGAAATCTGCCACTCCAAAACACTTTCATCTTGTTTTCTTCTAAACCGATACATGCTTGGGAAAAAACATATTCCTTGTAATGATCCAAAATAATTTGGATTTGTCTCGGCTATGACATGTTCTTACATTTCATGCAAGTAAGAAATAGCGGCCGAACCCATAACTACATAGTGTATTTTCAACACCCACAAGGAAGAAAGATATATTTGCCCTGACATTCCGAGCGAGATCATGCGCTGCCATCAAACGACGCCAAACCGACAGGGAGGTCGCTTTGCAACCGAGGGCATTCTCAGAAATTTTTCAACGGAGCTGAGATGCCTTACACGCCGCAGAACAGGGCTACGCAGACGATATGCAGGCGTAGAAATGATCGCGACATCAGAGATTTTACGCCAGTGCACTCGCGGGAAACTTAAAAAATCCGCAGATGATGTTTACACTTTCCATCTAGGGACCCTTACCATCGCCCTCCTCATCAGTCTGGCAACGTAAAACTCCGTCGAGAAGGCGTTGCGCCTCTTCGCCCCTGATTATCACCCCTGATTAAGCTGCGCCACCAAACGGCGATCGAACAAGCCCTGCAATTTGGCGACCCCTAATATGCAAATGCGACTGCCGTAAATGGTCTGGCTGTCGTTGCTGATGCTTGGGCCAAGTCTGAGGCCATCGGGGCGAGGAGAAGTGCGTCTGCCACGCCCAGCTTGGACTGGAACTGGGTCAGAAAGGTTGGATGCTTGGGATGGTTCGAGTCACTAGGGATTGAGTGCGGTCTTCTCGATGGCGGAAGGCGCCGACCTTCTGTGGCCCATCAACGATTTACGACAGCAGTAGCAGTCAGGCGTGGATAATGCGCTGATAGAATGACGCCAACTCTTTGGGTTTCTTATGTCAACATCATCTGTATGACCATTCAGCGTGGCTGAGACTATAGTGCATATAGTCTCAGCAACAGGTTGGTCACGTGATAGCCTTAATTCTTCCATAACATGCATACCACCATTCAACACTGAGTCTCAGCCACGCTGAATGGCATATCACATCATTGAGTGTATTCCTCCGCTTGTTGTGATACACTCGATACTGGCAGCCATCTTTCCGTCAGTTCATTTTCTAAACATCGATTTCCCATAAATGTAAAACTTGTATGCGGTAAAATTCGAATCACAAGAGTGTAATATTGTGAACTCTACTAATTATAAGGACTTTGAATACAACAGCAACAATTATACTTCATTGTGCGAGTAAGGCAACCAATCCCGTCTGCATAATGATGTGGTAGGGCGAGTGGCTGTCGAGCATGGCAATCTGGTGTTGAAGCGCGGATGGGTTATCGAGATAACAAGTTGGGCCGGTGACTCTTCTAAGTGGTTTATTCGCCTTCTTTTTGGCAGTGTCCAAGGGCACACGATACTAATTCCGCTCCCTTCCCCCTTCGCCTGACGAATCTTTCCCTCCTTTCTTCTGACGTCATATTCTCACAACGGTCTCAACATACGTCACCAAAAAAACTATACAACGCCACAAACATAAGAGAATTGCAGTGCAGAATGCATACTACGATGCTATGTTCTTTTCTTATTGAAAAATATAAACAACAAATAACGACAACAACATTGGCAACTAGAGAGAGAAATATGAAACACAACTTGGATGAGTAACAACTGTCCAGATCACTTGACTATACACACCATCCACCACACTCATACTCTGAGGAGTCTCCAAAGAAACCTCAAACCATGAAGTGCTAGATCAACCGGGAGGAGAAGCAGTTTGACGTGAAGGAGAAAGGCTAACCGGCTAGTACTGCCCGTACCCCACCACAATGATAATCTTTTGGACCGATAGTACGATACGCCCAGAAACCCGCTGAGTGCTTTTACTGATGAGGAATCATTAATTTAATGTATGCTTAGAAGGATTAAACTTAGAAAAACTGCTTCTGAGCTCTCCGATGATATCGAACTTCGGAATCGGACGGATTCCTACAGAAGAAACTTCGACTCATCAACGTTCAACACAGAGACAACAGTGAGTAAAATCTTCCTTCTACTTCTAGATCAGTCGATACACGAATGATCGAAGTGTGGACTCAGCAGCTCGTCAAACAGTGTGAAGGCAGTTAGACCACAGGTTCCGGCCAGAAAGCATTTACTTGCGAGAGTATAACCATAGATTCACGAAACCAGCCCGGAGCCATAGGAATCCTTTTCGATGCGTTTATACTGACTAGTTCCAAAGACAAGCGCACGTGCTGAAGGCAGTTTGCAACCTTTTAGACGATGTTCGCGCTAAAAGTAGTTCTCAAATGATTTCCTCAAAATCTCATAGATTAGTTTTATTAGAACACCAAATTTGTGTTTATCTATCGGGATAAATAATTGGAGTGAAATAGAATCGTCTCTTTTTACTCTCAATGGTCTTTTGATCATGTTGAATTTTGATTGGTAAAATCATTGGAATGTGGGGCCGAAGTCACGTGACCAACCTGTGTCAGAGATACTATATCTCTGTGTTCAGAATGCTGTATGACTAGAGATCAGGCGTTTACAGGTGAAATACGCTTGACTTCGGTTTGCGGACTATGACGTTCCAAGTAGGACAAACCGTTTATCCCTTGAACTGTTTTGTGGTTTTAAAAAACCTATATGCTAATGTTTAGCAAGCAAAATTTCGCTTCTAACATGTTCATGGGAGGTTTTTTTGGGTGGGTGGGTGGGGGGTGGGGAATGGTTGGGTCAGTGTTGTTTTAAAACGGGGAGAAAGTGGAGACAGACATCGGCGTTCTACTGTGTGAAAGAAGAGGTGAAATCGCATGGGGAATAACAGGATAAGACGGTGGACACGTAGTTGAATATATAAACATTTGCAACACCAATGAAGTAACTTTATGATAAAACCACTGGGCTTTGTGACATCATCCCCTGTGAATGTTGGATTTCATCCTCAACGACAAAATCCCTGCGTGTCGTTCGAGACATTTGATCTTTCGTTCAATTTTAACTGTTTTGCTATATCAAGGTTTTTTTTAAGAATATGTATATGAAATGCAAAACCTGCAGGAGAAAGAAATGTGAAACCCTACCCCACCCGTTCCCAATTCCCACCCCCCCACCCACCCCCCAAAAAGGGACACGTGGACAAGGACTGAAACCTCAACTCTCTGCGCACTAGAAAGTGCCCTGGCGTTTAAAGTCACGAGATCCTCATTTTCCAATGAGCAAATGAGACAACCTTCAACGATCTATCTGTCGGTGTACGGTCGATGGGGCTAATGTGGGGGTGCGGGTGTGGGGGCGGAGGCACGTGGGAGGGAGGGGATGGAGGGCGAAGACAGATGCATCCGCCATGCCAGGCCAGCAATGGAAATGGGCCAGAAAGAGCGGACGATTAAATGCAGGAATCACCGTAGACCTCTTTTCTCGGTGGCAGAGGGCGCTGACCTTTGTGACGTCAGTGACTGAAAACAGTTCTTATGTAAGTTTGATACCCAGACGAGTTTTCTTCTCAAACATCTTCAAATACAACTGTGCACCAGAGTCATGCGGATGTGCACAAGGTGTGAACTCAAAGAACAGGCTTAACCGTTTTAAATCT
>JAWQFJ010002370.1:22500-35000 GCA_034096865.1 Theodoxus fluviatilis
ACCAGAATCCCACCACCCACGGATACGTGGCAGGACAAAGGAAGAAAATGACAAAGAAAGTGATGAAAATCACACTATCACCATCATTGTCAACGCTACAATTACTGCTATCATGATACATTCATTTTCCATGACCACGAATACAACCACCAACACCATTGTCAACATTTCTGTTGCAACTATCAGTCCAATCATTACAACACACACACACACACACACACACACACACACACACACACACACACACACACACACACACACACGCACACTGTAATGGGGAAATATGTTTTAGAAGTGTCTCACCTGAGAGAGAGTTGATTTTTGATGGTACGTTGAGGGTGAAGTTAGTAGTGCAAAAGCAGTGTAAAATTTGAAGTGAGGGGTGAGTGGAAGTTGAGATTTGCCCCAGGGTGATGGGCGGTGTTTGCTCTGAAGTATGAGTTGTGGTAAGTAGGAATGGGAAGTGAGTTGGTTGTGAGAAGATAATGATATAAGAGAGACGAAGAGGAGAGAGAACAGATCACCCCACACACAGCAGAGAACAGATAGGAAAGAGAGAAGCCGACGAAGACGAGAGAAGCGGAAGGCGAAGCACAGAAGTGAGAAGCAGATGAAGAGAAGAGAAAAGCACAGAAGAGAGAATCAGATGGCAGAAGAGAGAATCAGATTGCAGAACAGAGAGAAATGGACAGTCGGCTAGGCAGATGTGCCTACTGAGTGAGGGAGCGAGTGACATAGAGAGACAAAGAGAGAGATGGAAGGTTGGTCGAAGTAGTTCTTTTATGTCAATGGCTGACCTACGTTTCATTAGTTTCATGTGAGCAGGTTGACCGTAGTTTTACTTGTGTTTATATTTCTTCATCAACGTTTTATCTACGCTTTGCAATTACTTTTTGAGGTTGATAATTTACTTTTGTGTAGAAATTCTCCGTTGGAGCTGAATATTTTCTTGTACCTGTGTCTCTCCTTTGGAGTAGAGTATACTAGGAGTGGGTGTGAATGTTATAAGGAGAGTTATTTGGGAGGAAGTCGTAGATGAGCCAGATGTAAAATGACATCTTTTCTTTTACCACGGTTTGCTGAGTGGCAAATCCATTTTATCAGTGATTCCACTTAATTTTTTTTCTACCTCTGATTATGGGAAGTTATGATTTCAATTGATTGATTAAAAATCTTGTATTTACCTGGAACCGTTTTTATTAAATTTAATGAAATCCCCGTAACACACACACACACACACACACACACACACACACACACACACACACACACACACTGTTATGGTTCAGCTATTATTTAATTTCCTGTATTGTTTGAGTTTATTGCTGCATTGGGATTTTGGCGGGAACATGCCTGAACTTTGTAATTTGAGACCGACTTGAACCGGTTGTATACCGAATTGGATATGATGCAATCGTGATTTAATTGGTTGAGGTTGGTGGCGCATGCACTGTGAGTGACTCTTCAGTCTGGGACGGTGAACATGTTTAAATCAGTTGACTATCGGAATATCAACGTGAGCAGACGTATTTCGAGCAGCTCCGTGCTTGTGAATGCCAATTCCTGAGTGGATATCGTTTTTAGGCAGACGTTTTCATCGATGGATGTCGGCAAACGATTTTCGCCTATGGTCGGAGACGCGTTTTCGTCACTTCCGGAGTTATTTGTAGAAGCCATATGCTTTCAGCCATGTTGGTAAGAGACGAGCACTGTCTGCTAAGCTGTGCTACGGGAGACGTGCAACCATGCCGACGTATTGCTGCGTGAAAAATAGTTTTAACAACCAACATAAAGAAAAATTAAGAGGAGTCAAACGCTCCTACTACTTTATACCATCAGATAAAACCAATCTAGGTCCGATTGTGCAAAGGGTGACCGAAGCTAGAGGACAAGGATGGAATAAGAAGATTTACAGAATAGATCTGACCTTTCGAGACAAACACCTGGCGAGAATCACCAGACATCTCCCACGAATCCTGCTACAAAGAATCGATAGACTACCAAATACCTATAATTCTTAAAATCTTCCAACGTGTACGCCGATGTTCCGAGTACAACAATTAAATATGTCCATGGCACTCAATTCCGGATCAAGTTGGTCCTTCGTCAGCTGGTATGGATGGATGGATGGATGGATGGATGGATGGATGGAGTTTTACGGCTTATCAGCCTTTGTAGGCTACGTAAGGCCACTGAGCACAAAAACCACTAGAATAGTTCCGAGTCAGCGCAAATCAAGTCATGATGTCCCTAGTTATTCGCCTCTTACGAATCGCGAAGGAAGACGTGGTGGGTCAATTCTTACCCCCCTCCTAACCCACAGGGAGCGTCAGCTGGTATGGATCGAGCCCACCGATCACCTCAATTGTAAAATCGACAGGCATCGGGCTTGCAAAAGTCAACGTAACGCGTTGTCTTCCTCACGAACATTACCTTAGAAAGAAAAATGTATCAACTAACTCTAATTATTTTAGATGTTGGTTTCTTGGCACAGCCAGGTTACCATGTCGGAAAAGCGAAACGATCACTCGTGCACTGAGTTTTGATGCGTGACCGGGACACTCCCCGCAGTATGTTTTGTTTGCTTTGTAAGGTTTGAGCAATAGCTGTAGGTGTAAAAATGGTCAGTTATTAATATAATTGGTGAATTTAATTGTCACGAAACTTTGTTTTGTGCTTTAATGCTATTTTTTTCATAATCTTACACGTTACATTACGCCGAATGCTGGCAAGTTGATCATGCACTCATTGACTCGATGATCATGAATTTTCTGTCCTCGCCTGACCAGGGAAACGAAATAGTCTACTCAAGCCAGAACTAAACAGTTATCTGCCGCCACTCATTCGAGTATTACATGAAACATTGTATCACACTAGCTTGTTCGTCTGCTGGCGTAGTGGCTACGGTTCGATCGTTCGTCATCTAGGTATGAACGGTGTGGTTTGCTTACTTCTGTTCTGTGGGTTTGTGAATTTTCCGTCCTCGCCTGACCAGAAAAACGAAATAGTCAATTCAAGCCAGAACTAAACAATTATCTGCTTCCACTCATTAGAGCTTTACATGAAACATTATATCACACTACCTCGATCGTCTGCTGGCGTAGTGGCTACGGTTCGATCGTGTTCGTCTGCTAGGTACCTACGGTGTGATTTGTTTACTTATTTTCTGTGGGTTTTGTGCAGAAGGTATACGTTACAATAGTCTATTATGACTATTTTTGATTAATTTTTTATGTCTAATTAAGCATTTTGCATGCTTTAATGCCATTCTTTTGCCACGATCTAGCGATGATTACTCCTCAACACAGACCCGAAACATACCACAAAATATAGCACCGGAAGTTGTGTAACCTACGATCCTGGCTGCGCTGCTAATTACCATATGACCCCTGGTGAACTCTTCTCTGGCCATCTGCTTGAACTTGTGAGTAACTTTGGTTCACTTTTCGTTTTGGGTCAGTGGAATAACCCGCTGCCTTTCAGTCACAGAGAGTAGACTGACAGAATTGATTTGTTATTCTTATTTCATTGACTGTGATTCTGTCATTATTGAGTTTTATTAAATTCAATCATCTTGAATGAAAATTGAGATTGTGTTATAAGTGTAGATTGAGAGAGAGTGAATAAATTATTGCCTCCTTTCACTAGCACAATCCCTAGACACGGTAGCCGAAAGATTCACTGCTTGAAAAGTGTGTGTGTGAGTAAGGAGGGAGGTGTAAAATGAGGGCTCGTCCGAAGATTTTATTTTCATAACGAGAAGCAAAAGTGTCGAAATTTGTTCATCAAAAATTGAGTTGATTCAAAGACATTGGAAGCGTCTATGATTTATGTAACGGGAATCCTTCTTAGAAATTATGTTGTAGCAGTGGTAGGTCATCTGTTGTACAATGTTTGGATGAATTAATTGCATGTGAGTGAGTTGGACTTAGTGTTTCAATTCATATATATAGATTCATTCGCCCTTTTGATGTTTGGTGGCCACTGTTTTTGTGTGTACTATTGTGCTTCATTTTATGGATTATTGACCTTGTATGGATATGGCTGAATTACCTGTTGGTGAGGAAGAGATTAGCTGTTCACCAAAAGGCATTCTGAAGGCTAGCAAGAGTGATTTGGAAAATTTAGTTCAACAGTGTGGGATTTAAGTTCCAGACAGTGCCTCTAAAACTGATCTAAAGCTAGTGTTACATGATCAGTTGCAGCTTTTATCCCATGAGAAGGAAAGATCTTTATCACCCAGTCCTGTGAAGGTCACCCACCCCTTGCCCATCTCCAAACATGGATGAGATAAGGCGGCAAGAGCTAGAGTTGGCTGAAAGGAGGTTGAGGTTCGAAATAGAAGGAAAGGAGAGAGAGAGAGAGAGAGAGAGAGAGAGAGAGAGAGAGAGAGAGAGAGCGGAAAGGGAGAGAGAACAAGAAGAGCGCCGAGAAAGAGAAGAGAAGAGAAGAGAGAGAGAGAGAGAGAGAGAGAGAGAGAGAGAGAGAGAGAGACGTAGAGAAGAGAGAGGAAGAGCAGAAAAGGAGAGAGAGAGAGAGAGAGAGAGAGAGAGAGAGAGAGAGAGAGACGTAGAGAAGAGAGAGAAAGAGCAGAAAAGGAGAGAGAGCGAGAGAGAGAGAGAGAGAGAGAGAGTGTGTGAGAGAGAGAGAGAGAGAGAACAGGAAGAGCGCCGAGATAGAGAAGAGAGAGAGAGAGAGAGAGAGAGAGAGAGAAAGAGAGAGAATGAGAGGAATGTAGAGAAGAGAGAGAAAGAGCAGAAAAAGAGAGAGAAAGAGCAGAAAAGGAGAGAGAACGGGAAGAATGCAGAGAGCAGGCTAAACAAGAAGAGAGAACAAAGGTACTGCTGTTGGAGCATGAGTTCAGGATGAAATAATTGGAGTTAGAATCAGGAACTGCTAGAAGAAGGGAGAGAGTGAATGAACCTATAGATCTGAGGGTCTACCAGGGAGTGCCGAAATTCTCTGAAGAGGCAGTAGAAGAATTCTTTGGCACATTTCAAAGGCAGGCAGAAAGCTTGAAATGACCAAAGGAGAGATGGTCAGTCATTCTAGCTGGTGTGATTACAGGAAAGACACAGATAGTTTACAATACTCTGCCTCTAGAGGAAGCAGCAGATTATGCTACACTGATAGCAGAGATACTCAAGCGGTATGCTCTGACCCCAGAAGCATACAGGCAGAAGTATATGAAATGTAGGAAGCAGGACAAAGAGAGCTACAAAGAGTTCCCTGCAAATTTGAAGGGAGTATGCGACATATGGATGAGATCAAACGGTGTAGGGGACGAAGTGGAGACAGGGCTAGCTAAGTTGGAGGTGTTCAAGAAATATGTTCCCACCAATATCAGGATATATATTGAGGAGAAACAAGTTGATGAGGTGTTTGAGGCAGCATCTTTGGCTGACAACTATGAACTCATTCATGAGCAGAATCAGGGACAGAAGAAGTGCGGAAAGAGGAGCAAGCCTTCATTCAAGATGGATGGATCCGAGAAATCGGATCAAAGGCCAGTAGAAAGAGAACAGCAAGGCTATAGAGGGAATAGTCAGAAACCCATGACGTGTTTCAATTGTCAAAAGACACATAGCGAAGAACTGTTGGTCCAAGGCAGAGGTCAAGGGTAGAGTAGTCCTAGTGAGGACTATGGAGAAGGCAACGAAGGAAGACAAAGATGTGCCATGCCAATATGCGAAAGAAATGCCATGGGATTGACAGTGGTGAGCAAGTCATGCCAGTGTGTGCGACAGTCGGTCGTGAGCAAGATCTGGATGAGGGGAAACAGTGGAAGAATGAGACTGAGCGCCAGTGGACAGTAGAGCCAGAGCTCAGCAATTCCCAGCACTACCACAACTCACAATTGTTTCTAGGACACCTGAGAATGAAAAAGAGAATGCAGATGAAAGGGTTGTTTGATAGACATCAAGGTTTGTTCTCAGACGTACCTAGGAAAACTTATCTCATAGCCCACGACATAGAGCTGTTGAATAGTGACATATACCCAATCAAGCAGCATGCCTACAGAGTGAATGAAAGGAAGAAATATATTCTAAGGAAAGAAGTGTAGTTCCTCCTCTAACATGACTTGATAGAACCCAGTCATAGAGCGTGGAGTTCTCCATGCATACTAGTCAAAAAAGGGAATGGAAGTTGGAGAATGTGTACGAACTACCATAAGGTGAATGCGGTGACAAAGTAAGATTCGTACCCAATCCCCAGAATAGATAACTGCAAAGATAGCGTAGCCCCTGCTCGCTTCGTGACAAAAGTTGATCTTTTGAAGGGATACTACGGAATTCCCTGACAGAAAGGGCTAAGGAAATGTAAGCATTTGTAACCCCAGACGTGTTATTTTAGTACAAAGTGATGCGTTTTGGCTTGAAGGGAGCACCTGCTTCTTTTCAAAGGCTCATGAATACCCTAGTGAGAGATATACCCAAATGCCAGGCCTATATTGATTATATAGTGGTGTATAGTGACTCATGGGAAGAACATTTGACTCAACTGAACATTTTGTTCCACCGCCTCGACAAGGCCAATTTGACCATCAATCTGTCAAAGGGTGAGTTTGGAAATCCACTATCACTTATTTGGGGCATGAAGTAGGAAACGGTCTAGTTAGAACACATCAGGAAAAGGTACTAGCAATCAAAGACATGCCCGCGCCTGACAGTAAGAACGTATGTATGTATGTATGTATGTATGTATGTATGTATGTATGTATGTATGTATGTATGTATGTATGTATGTATGTATGTGTGTGTGTGTGTGTGTGTGTGTGTGTGTGTGTGTGTGTGTGTGTGTGTGTGTGTGTGTGTGTGTGTGTGTGTGTGTGTGTGTGTGTGTGTGTGTATGTATGTATGTATGTATGTATGTAGGTCTCAATAAGTCATCCAACAGAGACTTTGTGTTCACCCCAAGAAGAGAAGGGGGACTAGGCATAATTGACCCAAGGGTAGCGTACTACACCAAGAAGCTATCTTTCTACTTGAGTGCTCTGAACAATGATGACCCACAGGTAAAGCACTCTGCAAGATCCTCCCTAGAACTACACATGAAAAAGAGGAAAGCAGAACCAGCATGCAGTGAAAACAGTTTTGCAGGATATGCAACAGATCACAAGAGCCTAGTGAAAAAGAAAACCAAGGTGAATTGGCCTAGGTCACAATGGATTGCTCTGAATGAACTATGTGTGAAACTCAACCTCAAGCTGCATAAAGAGGATGATGAATACATCATTGTGCTGACAGAGGATGAAGAAATACAGATAGTTCTCTGTGACCCAAAAGGATGCTACACCTGCATGAAGCAGAATCTAATCCAAAAAAGGGTAGATCAGTGGAAAGAAAAAGAATCACAGGGAAGAATTGCCAGAACCAAGAATGTAGACCACACACTCTCAGGCTCTCACCTGACAAATATGCATCTTAGTGACAATGTAACAAAGTTTGTCATCAAGGCCAGGTTGCAGCTTATCGAGTGTGACAGCCTTCTGCATCTGTATTATCCAGCGTCCTACAGCAAGAATTGCAAGAGATGTGCATTTCACTCTGAAACAGCCAGTCACATCCTGAATGGCTGTGAGAAGAACAAGAGACTCATTCAAGCCAGGCACAACAGAATCCTCAACATTGTGGCAACAAACCTATCACAGCAGAAAGAAGACTTACACATCCTGAAAGACCAAGTTGTCAGACAAACGCATTTTCTGCAGGAAGACTCTGGTAGGTTTGAAGGTATACAACACAGAAGGCCTGACATGTGCATAATAAACTATGCTGATGGGAAGTGCTACATTGTGGAAATAGCTACACCATATGATGCTTTTCTGGACACTTGCTATGATGCAAAGTTCAAAAAATACCTCCCACTGTGCCAAAGAATTCAAGAGACAGGATTTGACTGTAGAGTCATTGTACTGGTAGTAGGGTCCCTTGGTAATGTGCACAATAGATACTGCAGTGGTCTGAAAATGCTAGGGCTAAGCACCCTAAGAGCCAAAGCAGTTGCAAAATACTGCTCAGTCAGTGCTGTGATTGGCTCTCTCATCATCTGGAAGAAGAGATGCAAGAGTGTATTGAAAGACAGAATTGGGTGAGTTAATCCACGAGTCAGCTGATGGGTTATCAGAAACAGGGCAAGGGAAACAATCCAAGTGATCTCCCTTGAACTGTTGAACTGGAGGGACTGTGACACATGTTGTTTGTAACATATTCTGTGCATCTTAGATTAGTTGTCTGATATACTATTGCGTTGTGGTATGTGTTAAATCTTATTTGCAGCTTCCCAGCAAGTGTTAATCAATGCAGTATGTTTATTTGAATGGATGCTGACTCCAGGATTGCATCTCAATGTCCACTAATATTTCAAGTGTCTCTTCTGTCATGGTAATTTCTATCTGTGTGTAATGTCAATATAAGACAGTGTTAAACACTGTACACCCAAACAGAAACATGTGTACTCACTGGAAATGGCTCCTTTTGTACTTACTATTAAAAAGGGCTCCTAATGTGCCAAATCTTGTTTGCAACTTCCCCAGCTTGTGTTACTTGATGAGTAAGTTTGTATGAATTAATGCTGCTTCCAGGATCACATGTCAATGCCCATTAACTATTCTAAGTGTTTTTACCATCAAGGTAATCATAATTTTCTAACTGTCTGTAAAGTCAATGTAACAAACTGATGGTAAACACTGTACAGGTGACTAACAGGCCTACAAATGTAAACTTCTGTTTGGAAAAAATAATATATTGTGATAAAGATTTTGCAAATGACAAAGGCATATCATATGTTGTAGCCAAACAGAGATATGTGTTAAGCCCATATGATCAGCCGCTACTACTCTTTATTCCAAATTAGGTCTATGCTCTGTACAGTTACTCAATGGCTGAGAGTTTGTGTATTAATTTGTTCATGTGTGCAGATGTTGTACAATTTTCATGAATAAAGTCTTTTTGATATGTATGTAACAAACTGATGGTAAACACTGTACAGGTGACTAACAGGCCTACAAATGTAAACTTCTGTTTGGAAAAAATAATATATTGTGATAAAGATTTTGCAAATGACAAAGGCATATCATATATTGTAGCCAAACAGAGATATGTGTTAAGCCCATATGATCAGCCGCTACTACTCTTTATTCCAAATTAGGTCTATGCTCTGTACAGTTATTCAATGGCTGAGAGTTTGTGTATTAATTTGTTCATGTGTGCAGATGTTGTACAATTTTCATGAATAAAGTCTTTTTGATATGTATGTATGTATGTATGTATGTATGTATGTATGTATGTATGTATGTATGTATGTATGTATGTATGTATGTATGTATGTATGTATGTATGTATGTATGTATGTATGTATGTATGCATGCATGCATGCATGCATGCATGCATGCATGCATGCATGCATGCATGCATGCATGTAGGTATGTATGTATGTATGTATGTATGTATGTATGTATGTATGTATGTATGTATGTATGTATGTATGTATGTATGTATGTATGTATGTATGTATGTATGTATGTATGTATGTATGTATGTATGTATGTATGTATGTATGTATGTATGTATGTATGTATGTATGTATGTATGTATGTATGTATGTATGTATGTATGTATGTATGTATGTATGTATGTATGTATGTATGTATGTATGTATGTATGTATGTATGTATGTATGTATGTATGTATGTATGTATGTATGTATGTATGTATGTATGTATGTATGTATGTATGTATGTATGTATGTATGTATGTATGTATGTATGTATGTATGTATGTATGTATGTATGTATGTATGTATGTATGTATGAATGTATGTATGTATGTATGTATGTATGTATGTATGTCACTGGTCACACTCAAGTTACCTTGAACTCCATGAACTCTGCCTACGTTTAGGTATCCAATTAGACTTTGACGAGGAAAACGATCTCTACGCAGCCATGATTCTTGCAGCAGATGATGACGTCGAAATCTTCCTGCGCTACACTGACCCGTCAAAATTGTTCACTGCACTCAAACACAATGAAATCAGGCAGGACCTCGACCACTGGCGCAGTTTACAACAACAAGGTGCCTTGGTACGAGAGGCTTTTCCTGTGGCAGACATGGCATGTTCCAATACACACCTGACCAACGGTAACATTACGGACCATCTCACTAAATTTGTGGATAAAGGAAGACTACAGCTCCTGGAAACTTGTGCGGTGAACAATACATACTACCCAAATTCCTATTCTAGAGCTTGTCAGTTGTGCCATTTCCACACGGACACAAATTCGCACGCGCTAAACGGCTGCAGCCGCCTGAAAGGTCTGTACATTGAAAGACATAACAGGTGTGTGAAATTAGTAAAGAGAGAACTGGAAGAGAACGTGTTGACAGAGTGTTGTGAAGTTTTTGAGAACCAGGCAGTCTCTATGGAAGGGCTGGATGCAATAGGACCGTGTAAACCGGACTTATGTGTAATTGACCATCTGAACTCAGCCGCCTTTATCGTTGAGATTGCCAACCCCTTTGATACCTTCATTGAGAAATGCTATCAACACAAGTTTGATAAGTACATGCAACTATGCATCGCACTCAATGACGCTGGCTTTTACACAAGAATAATTGTTTTGATAGTTGGTTCCCTTGGCACTGTACATCGAAGATTCACAAAGGGTCTCATGCTGATGGGTCTTTCAAAGCGCAAAAGCAAACGTTTGACCAAATACCTTAGTTTGTCAGCCATGATTGGTTCGAGAAGGGTTTGGGCCAGAAGAAACTATCTCATGCACATAGATACGTGATAGATAATCCGGTCACTATTTTGACAACCTGAAATTTTATGGCCTTTACAACTCTTTTGCAGGGCAGCAAAGTCGAGCAGGGTTTTAGGATGAAACAAGCACTCCTCTGTATAGCTGATTTTTAGCAGGCATGTATAGTCTTTGTACAAATTTCTGCAATAAAGTGATTTGATATGTATGTATGTATGTATGTATGTATGTATGTATGTATGTATGTATGTATGTATGTATGTATGTATGTATGTATGTATGTATGTATGTATGTATGTATGTATGTATGTATGTATGTATGTATGTATGTATGTATGTATGTATGTATGTATGTATGTATGTATGTATGTATGTATGTATGTATGTATGTATGTATGTATGTATGTATGTGTGTGTGTGTGTGTGTGTGTGTGTGTGTGTGTATGTATGTATGTATGTATGTATGTATGCCCCCCCCGTGAATATGGCAAAGCGTAGAAACACGATAGGCAAACATTTTACACACGCGCGCGCTCGCACATACTTACACAAAAGCGCGTACGCGCGCATATGCGTTTGCACTTAAAAATACACACATGAGTGAAATATACTTCGTTCATTGTGCGTTTTTTACTCATCTGTAAGATTCCAAGCCACTCAAAGCTCCGAACCTGCACCTAATGACACAGTTCTTAGAACATGACTTCTATGCAGATCAAGCGCCAAATTTACTCCGCTAGCCTGGATGCCATGTGCTCATTAATCCAGAAAGCTATATCCATGGTGATCGATACTACGCCTTTGAAACTGTTAAACATCTTCGAGAATACTCAGTGGCTAGTTGATAATGTGTTTGCTCTCGTTTTACGCAGAACACTTTGATCTTCAGTCGTCATTTTAGTTGATGGGCGTCTTAGTACTTCATGGCGAGAGGTCCAACGCTGTCCACACAAACAACTGCCTGCAGCGGAAATCATCTGCCTTATGGGAGTTCAAGGAGACAGCCAAGACTCCTTGAAGCGGTTATCTTCCTCTTTGAAAACGCCTTTCCCCAAAGCACCGAGGACGTGCAACAGGAACGAGAGGTCTCAATTAGCAGAGGAGCAGGAAGTGCGATAAACGCACCCCTTCCACCGAAAACCTTGACAGCAAAAAGCTTTTACCTGGACACCAAGGCGATAAAGTCGAGGCGCTGTTAATGTTTCCTGCCTATCTCTGCATTCGTCTGCAAGCCCGGAATCTTCGCCTGTGGACAAGATTACAGCCAGTCCTGTCGGAATCAAGGATGTAAACTCCTCGTGCAGTGAGTGCCCGCAAACTAGACATGTTACATGCATACACCAAGGAACATGGAACTCATGGACTTCACGCCAATGTTCATGACTGAATCGCTTCAAATCTGCCAGCCAACCGACCGTATTCAGGGTGACAACGTCCGAAGAGATTGGGTTAAATGGGATTGGCGTTATTCGAGGTCGCCTCCTCGTCACTCTCTCTAATCGGAATTCACAGCTGAAGGGTTTAATGGTTTGTCGGCCCAGAAATAACGCTGACAGAAACTTCTAACCAAACATTTAAAAGCTTGACGCTTCTTTCTGCCTCCGTAATGTTACTATAGCTGGGGATTATGAATGAAATCGAGCAAGACTGTCGCACGTGCATTTATCTTGTCATGGATTGCTGAATTGTTTATAGAGGCAACCATGCTTTGTTGCGGCAATGTTCTTTTAGTCTA
>JAWQFJ010002370.1:40000-72663 GCA_034096865.1 Theodoxus fluviatilis
AAGAGGACTTAGTCTGCATCCCTGTAGATCAGACAGACCTGAGACATATCGGGATGACGGACTATGTGTCTGGTGCTCCCCGGTTTCCCGATTGCTTGCTTGGGGCGGTTCCCGGCTGAGCTACTGGAGTAGGCCCTGAGCGCCCAGCAGTCTGGAGTTCCAGCTAATGAGGGGACAGCAACCGCTCCGGCTGTACCTTGTGCTTTAATGCTGAGACAATTTGATATCTCTTTGAAATTTATCATCTCTAGATAGGTTAACCTCTGTCCCCACCCCCTGGTAAATGTTATCATTACCAGCATGGGTGCAGCAGGTGCTTCTTCTTTGTTTTCCTTTTTCATTTGTATAACACACGATTTCGAAATGATGCATCACTTCCTTTTGTCAAACAAAGTAAATCCCTTTTTGAATCCCCTTACTAAAACGTATAATCTAATCTAAGAAAAGAAAGCCTGCGACATTTACACATAGTTTTTCACAATTTTTGAACGACGTCACGACACTGTAGAGTATACATTATATCTCTCAATAGGCGACTGAAAATGTTTAGAAGTAGTCTGGTAATAAAGGAAGTCTCCCACGAATCTATTTTTTACCCTGAACATTATCTTTGTACGGTCAGTGGTTCATCATAAGGTCAACATTGACTTGAGAGTACATTTTAGTATTACAGGTTTACAAGTGATAGCTTGCAAATTCGAAAGAGTTCACTCTAGATACGTATTGACGATTGCTTTTTTCACAAATGTACTGGAGAAAAAAAAATGTCATCCAGTCGTGTACATCGAATTTACTGCTAGCCATGTGGCTCGAATGCTGACGAATCCTAGAGACTACCCTCTCCATTTTTTCAACGTCCTTTGCAAAGTTCGTCAATCACCCCCAGTAGGATTGCGCTGGTGCAAGGATTACATTTCTCCCTCTCCACACAAAACAGAAACCCAAATTCAATAACACGGACATGGTCATTTCATCATTGTGCTGGAAGATCCCATAACCTTGTTTGTTCCTCTACCAAAGGGAATACCATCAACGATCTAGTCACGCCGAAGATGAAAAAAGCGTCCTCGCTATTTCTCCAACCAGACTAGGTGAGAACCAAAGGAATCGTCAACTGTCTACACTTCAAAAGTTTCCATGGTAACAGCCACAGGCCACACCGTCGTCTGGAACAATGGGTATGCAGTGTGTGACAATACAATCAAACCCCAATGGAAAGGGACGAGCCTGCATCTTATGCCTTTCGAGCCACTCAACAGGTCGTATAGAATCATCATAGACAGGACAATGAGGACGACGTCAGCGTCGTGATGGCAACCAGAAGCAACCATTGCCCACAAGATCTGAAGGTGACTAGGCAACTGCGCACAGTTGAGTTCCGTCTCGTTGAAAAGAAGAACTCTTTCCACACGGAAACAGGACCTAACAGTACATTAATCGTAAATGGTTTGTGTTCAAAATGAAGGGGTCGCACGCAAAACTACTTTCCCCCAGGTTTATTGTTATCGATGCCCATTCCAACAAGAGCAATTGAAAACAAGTGTAGTTCCTTTGGTACTTTCCAGCACGCATACAGGCTATGTTAAGATAAACACGGATGCAATTACATAGCTGAGATGGGCATAATGGTGTTCAACTATTCCCCCTAAAACCATTTTGCTGGGAGAGACATAAAATAGAAGGCATAACTGACGATTTTTTAAGTGTGCGGGCTGTAGAAGACATACAATTTTGGACATACATTTTCTTGGTTGCGTTCACTGCGGGACTGGGACGACTTTGCATTCGTGATGTATTCTGTAAGAGTGCACGCGAATTTCAAATTGAGGATAACTAAATGGTTCCAGAATATTGGAATCAATCTGCGGACACATGTTGTTGGTTTAGAATATTACCGGCAGGGAGAGAAGAAAAAGTAAGCGCATATAGGGAACTTAATGAACGGCCACATAAATAACGGCACAGCCGTATGGCATGCTCTGACGTACCGTCGAGAAAAGAGTGTATAGATTTATCACCTTTGCAACATACAAAGTGAATTATAGTGCAAACGTCCTCAATGAAATGCACCAAGACACGTAACTGTTCCTGCAAAAGGGCAAGGCCGGTATCACAACAATGCATTTCCTGTTTCCACTCTGATCTCTTTTCGTACGCACAGAAGGCCAAACATGTATCACGTTTTTGCCCTGCATCGTAGGCCTATTAGATTCGCCCACGTTTGCCTCGACACCCAACGCTTTCGCTAACTTTGCCCAATGCACTCGTACTTCTGGTTCCCCAAATCGCCATTATGAACAAATTTGCATCGACAGCGTGAAATATGAAACTTATGCAAAAGGATTGAAGTTTCGAGACATCTGTTTAGTGATGCCAGTACTTTAATTTTCCTATATCCGATTTGGTTAATTTTGCTATGGAACAAAACACATTTCAATATTCACTTTCTTTTAGATTTGAGTATAACAGAGTGAGAGTGAAGAAGATTATACAGTATCAAACAGATGTTTGCTTGGAATATTATCGAAGCGCACAAGGCCAATTCCCACTGAGCGAGCGTCTCGAGAGCTGTCTGCAGGCGGCTCCAGAGGAATTCCCATTGAGCTAGCACATAGCGAGCGCGGTCGTTGAACGGCTGGGTGCAACGTCTGAACGAGCGAATACATATGAGTCTCTGTTTTGGGTATTGTAATGCCGGTTGGCATGAATTAAAACCACTTCAACTTTGAATTAACTGTTCGCTAGCAAATAGCCAATCATTAAAGAGCAAGCGTGTGACGTAGTGTGAAATATATGAACTGCAATGACAACGTCCTCGGATTCTGCTGATCTCGACGCAGTAGACAACTGATGCGTTTGCACCGCGAACATGAAGTTTTGTGGAACACAGCACACACAACCACGCGCGCTATGTGCTTACTCAGGGTGAAATGACTGTCGAGCCGACTCCTGGCAGTGCGAGGAACGCGCTCAGTAGACGTACGATGACCACGCCTGAATGGATTGTTCTCGCTCAGAGGGAACTGGTCTTTAGAAGTAGACGAGGCGTGAAACTGAAAGTTCGATATTCTGAACTGGCACATGCGACAGAAAAGGTGCCGACTGAACGCAACAGTCACTCGTGGCGTGCTTGCAACGCCTGTGTCCATCTTCGGGTGAAGATACGAAGCCGTCCGTTCAGAAAGAATACCAACGACTGAGAGAAAAGGCAGAGGCCTCTTTGAAAGAATACAAATTGGTTTACTATGGTTGTGCTTGTGATCGAATACAATTGCTATTCCCCTTCCCAATCCCCGTCCCCCTTCTCTTCCCTCCGGTGCATCAAGAACCGCTGCGACGAAGATCCCAAGGGCAGGGGGCCCTCATGAATGCTGAGCAGTTACGGTTGAACTTCAATTGAGATGCAGCTCGCGTTTGCAAGCAGCAGCCGAGACAAGAGTGAAGGACTTGGTCAGATAAGTTATTACTTTTGATTGGCTGGTGGGCCATTCGTTCTCTTACATGATTATGATTATGATTATGAGTATTGTTGCTTCTGCTTGATTTATCCTTCACGATAACCTTGATTCATTCTTCCATCACCTTGGCATGGTAAATTAATGAGATTTTGACCCTTGACCTATGACCTCACCGTCTTTCTGTCTCATGTTTGTGTTTGATGGAATGACTGTATGAGAGAGTGTTACAAGTGGATCAAGTGATTTCCCCTAGACCTTTGACCTTTCAGTATAACGAGCTGGTCCGGCTTGTGACAGCGTTCTTAGCTGAAAAGATGTGTTTGTAGTCCTTTATTAAAATCCTTTAGACTCCATGACTTTCTGAGTCATTCCGGAATGCTGTTCCAACATCTTAGGAAATTATATTAAATTTTATATTTCCTATGTTTTCCTTATGTATGATGTCTTATTAAATCATCCTTGTCTTGTTTTAGGCTTCCTAACCTTATTATATTCTTGTAGTTGCATTTGGCCTTTTTTCTCTTAGCAAGAACGCTTTTTAGTTTGTAGTCTTTGACTTCGTGGTAGCTGAAAAAAAACTAGGCCCGAAGAAGTTTATTCTTCGAAAGCTTGCCTCTACTTGCAACTTCACAAGACTCAATTGATGTTTTCTTAGATTTGTAGTTTGACACACGGCCCCTCGCCTCTTTGGTAAATACATCCGAATTCGTTGTACTTTTGAATGAATGCTACTTACACTGCCAAAATGAAGAGAGTCAATAACACCATTAATTGTTTCAGCACCGTGTATTCCATTGCGAGTGATAGCGACTCGCAGACCACTAAAGTGGGTGAGGGCCTTCCCCGAAAATATCAATTAATGCACGAATACCTCTTCATCTAACCACCATGTTTGTTTTACGAGTTGCAGGGAGGAGCTTTACGGTCCTCGCTCCATAGGCCCGAGGGAGGGGAAATATTGTTTTTCTCCAGGTCGCTTGTAGATTCCGGAGTCTGGAATAACATTTTGCGTTGGGTACGTCTGGCTGTCAGAGCCACAGCAGTCGATGGAAATGAGAAAACCCACTCGGACAAGGGGCGCCATTTGTTGATGACCCTCAATGGGCGGGAAATTGGGAAGCTGTGCTTGCCTCCCGCCACTCCGAGGAGGAGAGAGCTCTCAGGCAGGCGCCTGCTCCTGGCAGCCGAGTCCTCTCCGTTGGAGAACTGCCGTCTCGAGCTCCCGTGACTGTGGAATGTGCCGCAGATCAGCTCCCAGAGCTCCGCGCGTGTCACGACCATCCTGTCCTCCTGCCTCTTCAGCCGCCCTCCAGTCCAGCTCAGCCGCGTCATAACACTTGGAGGGATGTGGCCACAGGAACGTCTTTGAGGCGATATAAAGCAGAATATCTCACCATCACCAGGGATCACGGGCAGCCGAATGACAGGATCAGTGGAAGCTGCGCTTCATTTCTGTGATCGAAAGTGGAGTATACTTCCCCACCCTCAATTACCATTCTCTTACCCCATTTCCTTTCTCCCCCAATTACCATTCTCTTACCCCATCTCCTTTCTCCCCCAAATTACTATTCTTTACCCCCCCCCCCTCCCCGATTAATTCTTTTCCAATAATATGTCTGTCACGCCCATATGTCAGTGGGAATATAAATTATGGATTTGAGTAGCATTATGCTGCCCTAATTTAGTTCTAAAGAGCGTGTGTGAAAATGGTGAGGTCCATAAAGTCATTTTGAAAAGTGTGACCTAACTTTTGTCTAAGCGGCGAATGTCAGAATGGTAAATTGCATGCCATGCGAAACATTATTGCACTGCAGTTTCTTACAAACTAGTAAGTTGTTGCAAAGTATCAAATGAGCAACGGAGAGAGTTGCAATCAAAGAAAGATGGAGGCTCCGAGATTTTGGGTGCCAATGTGTCGATCGAAGCCACAGTTTTTCTACTTCTTTGGCATCAGTGCGCAAAACTCTGCGTAATTAAACTTGTCACGTGCTCAAAATGGGCGTCTCAGAAATGATATTGTGACAAACTCTGACGGGGTTTCATATTTGAGCAATTATGACCCCGTACCATCTGTCACTTCTCAAACGCTGGAAGTGGTCGCAAAGAGAAAACTCAATCACATTACTTCGATTTCTTTCTCCCCCTTTGAGAGGTAGTTCGTGTCGAGATGTGACAGTCAGAGGGAAGATTTCCATTGTTTTATGTGGTGAAGCGCAGGCCTCTCATCAAAACATCCCAAATACATTCTCGGCATGGTGCTGCTTCTCGTTGAAGTATAATGGACGTTCTCACAGAGGAATTCTCTTGTGATAGAAAGCAAAGAACCTGCCCACGTACTTTCAGTGTCCTGTTCTTAACATTAAATTTGAACCAAAGCTTGTTAGTGTTAATCCTCTGAATCATTTAGAATGTGCAGACGTTTGCTTTAGACCCGTGCTGGGGCCGATCGAAATTGATGTCCCCCAAAAGAGCATTGTCGGATTCAGCTCGACCACAATAACATCCAATTATGCTGATGATTTTCTCATTTTATCCTTGCGTATCTTTTGCATATGTAATTATGTTGCATTGAAGCACGTTTGATATTCTGTGCGTGCATTAGTTAGCCGGGGCTGTGCGTGAATACACACTAGACGTCGTAGAACAAGCTTTCTTGCTGCAGTGTTCAAAGGGCACTAAGGTTGTCCATCATCATCATCATCATCATCATCATGACTGCCTCAGTACCACAAACCTATTATACGATTCCTTGAGAAGATATCCTTCTTTCATGTTTGAATCCTTTCCCTTAATTTGTAAACATCACCCATCAGGTTTCGTTGCATTTACATTACCTCTTTGTGCCATTTTTGTTCACGTCTGCTGTGCTGTTCCCAGAATAGCTAGGGATAAAAAAAAATGCCACTAGTGATTTATATCGCGCATGATATTAAAACAGATATAATTTTCTCCTTGCACCTACATACAAACGAGTTTTTAAACTGCCATTTGATACTACACGCTGAAATATGGAACAAATGAAGTGGATCTGATGGTGGAAAATGGAGACACGCAATAATCTGTTTTCAGCTGATGCGTTGGTTTAGCTAACGTCTAGAGTTAAATAGGAATGTTTTGTTAAATGTGTTGACCTTTTGGAATACGCCATTAACCCTTGGTTCTATTCATTCAGTCCATTTATACATGTTTTCAGTCCATTTATTCACGCTGAAAGAGTTACCATTGCACCGGAAACATAGCGTTTGGTGGAAATTTAGTGTCTTCAGCTGGGAAATGCAGAAGGAATGGGAACGAAAGGCACTCGTGAATCGGAAGCGAGACAGTAGAACTCAGCTCATGCTCAGAACTGTCTTCTTAAGAAACACATTAATGGCACTAAAGTTACATAACAAAGGCAGGTTTCCCAGACTATGGATGTGAAATCCAAAGCAATTCAAAATACATTTTCGGTCTTTTTTTCTGTCAGTTATTGCTGCAATCATATGCAATTTCCAATCATGTACTTTTTGTAATAATCATATATCCGCTTCCAAATCCGAACTATCTTTTCTTTCTCGTCCCAATTTTCATGGCGACTCCTGTATGATTACAGCGAGCACTTTAGAATAATACCAGAAACACCCTCTGGGTCACCTTGATTTGATTTTGACTGCATAGCTATAGTCTGGAAAATCCGTCCCAGCACTTTGGAATACAAGGCTGAGGCTCCTATGCGTATTTATTGAAAGTAGTATTGAAGGATGGAAAGTGAGGTGCGGGTGGGCGGTAGGGGCTACATGGTGCTAGTTTTCTTACTGTCGAAAATTAACTTTTGAATAATAGTTTCCTGTTGCATTAAAACTATCTCTCGATCGAACTTTTCTTCTGCAACGATTTAATGGCAGATCTTGGCTGTTCAACGTATTACCTGCTTTAGTGTAAAGATGAGCAACTTTAAAAATGTATGTGCCAGTGCGCGCCATTGTATGAGAATGTAAATGTGAAAATGGTTGCCTCTGTGCATATGAGTGTCTGTATACGGATGTTGTTGTGTGACTGTTGAGTGTGGGTCTGAGTTTGCACCCGCGCGATTATGTATATGCTAATGCCCCCCCCCCCCCCCCCTCCCGTTTGTTGACCTGCCGTCAATTACCAAAATACTTTGTTGTATCATTGTTATGGATGTTTCCGTAAATGAGCTCACAGCTGGTTCTACTGTAATTGACATTTTATTTTTGCTCTACATCTCACGACGACATACTCAGGGTACGACACGAAGAACCCTGTTTCAAGAGATACAGCCATTATCTTTAGAGCAGGTGATATATTTAAGGCAAGGAAAAGTTCGATTCAACTCACAGTGAGGCCCTAGTTCGTGAAGTGTTTCTTTAGATGAGGTGTAGAACTTGTTACGGCTACAAATCCCCATTAACAATTATTGACTGTACGCAGCAGCAGCAGCAGTAGTAGTGACAGCAGCAGTAGTTGTGGTTGTTGTAGTCATCGAAGTTGAAGAAGTAGTTGTGGAAGTCGTAGTAGTCATAGTGGTCGAAAAGGTTGTAGTAGTAGTAGAAGTAGTAGTTGTAGTAGTAATAGAAGTAGTAGTAGTAGTAGTAGTAGTAGTAGTAGTAGTAGTAGTAGTAAACGATGCATCAGTAGTAGTAGTAGTAGAAGTAGTAGTAGTAGTAGTAGCAGCAGCAGCTGCTGCCGCAGTAGTAGCCATAGTAGTAGCAGCTGCAGGAGCAGCGATAGTAGTAGTAGTAGTAGTAGTAGTAGCAGCAGCAGCAGCTGCCGCAGTTGTAGCCGTAGTAGCAGCAGCAGGAGCAGCAATAGTAGTAGTTGTAGTAGTAGTAGTAGTAGTAGTAGTAGTAGTAGGAGTAGTAGTAGAAGTAGAAGTAGTAGTAGTAGTTGTAGTAGTAGTAGTAGTAGTAGTAGTAGTAGTAGCAGCAGCAGCAGCAGCTGCCGCAGTTGTAGCCGTAGTAGCAGCATCAGGAACAGCAATAGTAGTAGTAGAAGTAGTAGTAGTAGTAGTAGTAGTAGTAGTAGTAGCAGCAGCAGCAGCAGCAGCAGCAGCAGCTGCCGCAGTTGTAACCTTAGTAGCAGCAGCAGGAGCAGCAATAGTAGTAGTAGAAGTAGTAGTAGTAGTAGTAGTAGTAGTAGTAGTAGCAGCAGCAGCAGCAGCGGCAGCATCAGCAGCTGCCGCAGTTGTAGCCGTAGTAGCAGCATCAGGAGGAGCAATAGTTGTAGTAGAAGTAGTAGTAGGAGCAGTAGTAGCAGCAGCAGCTGCCGCAGTTGTAGCCGTAGTACCAGCGGCAGGAGCAGCAATAGTAGTAGTGCTCGCCGTCGCCTATTTGCGCTTGAGGGGGTCTGCTCTATGTTTTGTTTGTTTGTGTAAGATTGAGAGAGAGTCTGTCATCGAAACTGATACCATTGTCTTCGACGTGGATCGGCGTTTTTTACGGTTTGTTTTCTGGCATATTTTGTCAACGGACAGGCGTGTGGCAACCCGGTTTCTGTACATGACATTTTTCTTCTTCCTCTACCGAATACTACTCAGCCACATGCTCTACAGCCACAGAGTACGCTGCCTCTCAACCCCGGACTGACCAAACCTGGCGCACACCCCATAGTCTCACGAGACTGACGGATGCCAACAACAACATGCTTGTTAATCGGCCAGTTGACCGTGACCAGCCCTCACGTGCCAGTCAGACCTATTCTCATGCTTCTCTGACCTCGCCGCCCGCTCGAATTATGTATAACCGACAACAACTATTGTCACTCCAGCTTCGTGCTTCTAAACACGCCCTACCAGTGTGTCACACACTGCGTTGTCTGGGATTACACAGTCAACTGCCGTGTTCGTCGAGGAAGAGGAAACAGCGACCGAACAGAGGGGGCCGTCGCCGACATCAACCAGGTAGGCCTATTCTTGTGGTCGCCTCTTATCGTGATCGGGGCCTATGTATTGTCCGACCTCACCACCTGCCATCGTCTGTTGGGACCTCTGGTCAACATGGCATTGGTCAGTCCTCTGTGAATCATGACAACCTGATCCATGTTCCTCTCGTTTCAACCTTCCCCAATCAGGAGTCCAGCCGACTGAATGTTGCATCATTTAATGCACAGTCTGTTGGCCCCAACTGCAAGGAGAAGCGTACGGAAATTTCATCTTTCATCCTTGAGAATGATCTTGATATCATGTTTGTAGTGGAAACGTGGTTAAAGGTGCGAGGCGATGAGGCTGCATGGGCCGACCTCACCCCGAGCAGCTATGCACTTAAGTCCTTCCCCCGCCCGGCTGGGCGTGGTGGTGGCATAGCTGCGATTTTCAGGAACAACCTTACACCTCACCTCACCTTTACAACTATTTTTGCGTTCGATCATGCATCGTTTGAGTTTGTGCAGATGTCGCTTACATCTGCGCACAGTGCTGTTCACTTCATGTGTGTATATAGACCGTGGCCGACCTCCAAGAACAAACTAACCGAAGTCATGTTCTTCGATCAGCTGCCCGAACTATTGGACCATTGTAACTTGCTCCATGGTCATGTGTGTTTGTTAGGTGACTTTAACTTCCAAGTGGACTGCCCACAGGACCGTGGTGCTAGAAAGCTCCTGGATCTCATCAGTACGTACAGTTTGCGTCAGACGGTGGTAGAACCCACCCATAAGCACGGTCACATTCTGGACTTGGTAATCGAGAGACCTTCTGATGGAATTCATCGTGTGGCAGAGGTGACTCGTGCGCTAAAGTCGGACCAGTTCTGTGTGTTAGCTCAGTTCGACATGGTTCTACCTTCCCCTGTTCCTGTGTACCGAGTTGTGCGTAACCTCCGTGCCATTGATAGAGTAGTCTTCCGGGCTGACCTTGGCGCGGAGTTGGCTTGCTCTGAGGACTGCTCTGCTGATCAGTACAACGCTGCTCTTAAGGCCGTACTAGATAAGCATGCCCCCGCCTCCAGGCGCAGGGTGTCCTCAAGGTTGCTGACTCCGTGGTTCGGCCTTCTTGGTGATGAGCGTCTCCAGGCCAAGAGAGATCGGCATCGTGCGGAGAGAGAGTGGAAGCGGTCTGGTTTGATTGTGTACGAACAGTTGTACAAGAAAGCCAAGAATGTTGTGACCTTCATTGTTCACAAAGCTAAGTCTATGTTTTACACTACTCAGATCGCTCAATCAAAATCGAGCAAAGAACTGTATCGCATAACCAATGATCTGTGCGCTAGAACCAGTCCCACCCTTCTTCCCACAGTGTACCCCTCATCCTCACTCTCTGATGTGTTCTCCAGCTACTTTGTGGCCAAGGTAGAAAAGCTCAGAGATGACCTTGATGCTCAACCCTCTGTCTCACACCCCTTAGGAAAATCATTCAGTGGTGATCCACTATAATTCTTCACCTCTGTCACTGAATCAGAAGTCCGCAAGGTCTTGTCTAGCTCTGCCCCGAAAACATGTGACCTCGACCCGATCCCAACTCCCCTGCTATTTGAGTGTTTATATGCAGTGCTCCCCACCCTGACAAAAATTGTAAATGACTCCCTTGCTTCTGGAATTTTCCCGGATGTCCACAAGACTGCTTTTGTTACGCCACTGGTAAAGAAACCTACTCTCGACCACAATGAGCTGAAAAATTTCCGTCCTGTGAGTACCTTGTCGTTTGTCTCTGTCGATAGAAAAGATAGTTTTCTCCCGGCTCTCTGCACATCTTGCCACCAATCATCTCCTTAGACCTTTGCAATCTGCATATCGGTCTGGACATAGTACAGAAACTGCTTTAGTGAAAATTGTAAACGACCTCCTACTTTCTTTAGACCAAGGAAGGGTATCTATTCTGACGATACTCGACTTATCGGCAGCTTTTGACACCATTGATCATGGTCTCCTCCTCAGACGTTTGGAACATGTGTTTGGCGTTAGTGATTCTGCCTTGCTCTGGTTTACTTCATACAGCAGCAGTAGTATTAGTGGTGGTGGTGGTGGTAGTAGCAGCAGCAGCAGCAGTAGTAGTAGTAGTAGTAGTAGTAGTAGTAGCAGCAGCAGCAGCAGCAGCGGCAGCAGCAGCAGCAGTAATAGTAGTAGTAGTGGTAGTGGTGGTGGTGGTGGTAGCAGCAGTAGTAGTAGTAGTAGTAGTAGTAGTAGTAGCAGCAGCAGCAGCAGCGGCAGCAGCAGCAGTAATAGTAGTAGTAGTAGTAGTGGTAGTGGTGGTGGTGGTAGTAGCAGCAGCAGCAACAGCAGTAGTAGTAGTAGTAGTAGTAGTAGTAGTAGTAGTAGTAGCAGCAGCAGCAGCGGCAGCAGCAGCAGTAATAGTAGTAGTAGTAGTAGTGGTAGTGGTGGTGGTGGTAGTAGTAGTAGCAGCAGCAGCAGTAGTAGTAGTAGTAGTAGTAGTAGCAGCAGCAGCAGCAGAGGCAGCACCAGCAGTAATAGTAGTAGTAGTAGTAGTGGTAGTGGTAGTGGTGGTGGTGGTGGTAGTAGCAGTAGCAGAAGAAGTAGTGGTAATGGTGGTGGTGGTAGTAGAAGTAGTAGCAGCAGCAGCAGCGGAGTGGCAAGGAGTGGGGTGCGGCGCTGGAGGCCGCGGCGGTGGCGGTGGTGGTCGTGGTAGTGGTTGTGGTGGTGGTTGTGGTGGTCGTGGTAGTGGTTGTACTGGTGGTGGTGGTGGTTGTAGTGGTCGTGGTGGTGGTTGTGGTGGTGGTGGTCGTCGTCGTCTTGGTACTAAATGAGCAGTAGACTTTTGCGCAATTCGTGGTAGCGCTGGAGGCTGCTATGAATCGTACGCTTGATGTTGGTATTAGGATGATCACGGTATTTGAAATGATGATGGGCTCAAGAACAGGGATGGTACTGACGTAAACATGCAGTGTTGTTTTCAAAAATGACCACGATGACTTTGACGCGAATATATGTGGCCAATACACATATCATCATGATCATCATGATCATCATCCTCCTCCTCATCATCATCACGAAGATCATCATCATCATCAACATCATCATCATCATCATCACCATCATCATCATCATCATCATCATCATCATCATCATCATCATCATCATCATCATCATCATCATCATCATCATCATCATCATCATCATCATCATCATCATCATCTGCTTTGTCATCATCATCATCATCTGCTTCGTCATCATCATTATTATACACGTTTCCCTATGACTCGGGAATAAACTGTCTTGCACTACTTTCTCTCAAGAGCGGAAAACAGGTTTCGTCCGAGAAATGCAGACATGATCTGAAAGACAACAACAAAGCACAGCGACTTGTGGTACGTTTATTCAACGGTGATTAAAACAGTTGCAAATCCCAACATGGGACTTTTATTCAACGTTTGAAAATAAACTCACTACACCAATCATTCAGTGACGGAGAATGATGTCTGACCGATTAAAAACTATGCAAACCTTTAACATTTCGGGGTGATATCGACGAAAAGAACTCAACTTCCTCTTGAAGAGAAACACCATAGAAACGGAACAACGATATTCAGTGCGATGAAACCAGATATAATCTGGTGAACAATGACCAAAACATCGACACCAAATTCGACAGGCATTGAACAATGAGGCATATATACAGATTGTCAACACAATATTCAAGATTTCATCTGGTGATCAGTCTCTATATACACCTAGTGAACACACTATATGCACATAGCCCACAGGATTGGCGCCTACCCAGGAGTAGTACTCTACTCTGTAAAGGGATGGCTGGAAGTACTACTACCATGGCACGACACGTTGTCTCCTCTGTGCCGTCCAAGGCCTCAGTCATAGTAACAGGTCGTTCCAGCACGTCACTCCCTGAGTAGGATGGCCATGACAGATCGTTCCAAAGACATCGGCAGCAGAGGAGACCTCTGTTTTCACAAGCGAGAAAGAGGCATGAATTTGTTTGCACCAGTTCCACTCCTCAGCACTTCAGGGGCAGGTTTTATCCATCAAAGTCAAGCAAGCCTTTGTGTAGTCGACAGCCACCACTGCTCAGTCAACGCGAAGCATGGAAAGGCGAGACGCTGGGGCTAGCTGGGGCAGACAAGGATCACGTCACTGATTGCTGTCCAGCCCAGCACCAAATCACAGAAAGTAAATGTACCCGTGAGGTGAAAAAAGAAGAAAAACATCCTTTCAGATGCAGTCTTTTTGTGAATTTGACGTAAATCAGTGTCTAACTGACGTTTGTTTGATCAGTGAAGAGCAATTTCTAACAAAGTAACAGGGTCAACGGCAAGTTGACAAAAACCCATCGCTGAAACTGTCGACTGCGTCTACACAAGTGGATGAAAATCGTTAAAGAAAGTTAAACGGTGCGTAGAAAAGAACCTGGCATCTAGAGGGTCAGGAGACAAAAACAGGAAACAATAAAGATAAGGAGATAGTACAACTGCATTGTATACTCAACATTGGTAGATCACCATACATTTTGTTATTAATACCACGATAGTTAATTTTATATGAAACTCTTTCCAACTGTGGACTCAGTTTTTGAACGAGAATCTTTCAAGATCTCCAACAGTGTAAACTCGCCCCATGTCTGTTTTATTTTTTTAACATTTAAAGATCCCTTCTCGGTTCCATCATTCTTGTTTAGAACTGGTGTCAAAGGGCAGCTCTCAAAAATGTTTCATCTTCTCGCCTGCCCCTCCTTCATTCCCCTTCGGCAACCTTTTCCTGGACATCCGTCATACATCTTTACCCTTGACCATAGCCAATCGATGCGTCCCGCCCTCTCCAAAGCTAAACGACATATTTCGCTCAGCCGAAGGTTTGCAGAAAGTTTTCTGTAAATCGATACACGCAATTCAAACTCACCACCCGCTCGTCTAACCGGAAATGACGTACATAACCCCGAGAGTAGCGTAAATGGGCCGTGAGCCGAGTGGAACATTATTGGTTCTGCAGTCCAGCGTGCCGAATTGAGCCTCTCTGTCCATTTCCAATGGGGGTAAAAAAAGTCAACAGAGATGGAGCATTAAGCGTAGAAGCGCCCCACTTTGAAAATATTGGCTAAATGATGAATGGTACTGGACGTAGTGAAACTTTTCCAGGTGTTAAAAGTCATTCCAATGACCTTGCACCATAATGCGTTTAAGAAGTTTCCGTGACAATATCGCACCAACAGTAGTTGTGTGTGGGGAAATGCGTTTTTGTGATGGTCAAACAGAGCAATTCGTAAAATAAAGCAGTGCTAATGCAAATATGACAGACAATGTTACGAATATCTGCAACGATGCACCAGGAGTGCCTATACAAACATCTACAGAAGGATCTGAACACATATTGATCAACAGCAAAGGTTCCTAACTCCATATAACGGATGCCATTCGAATATAATGTTCAGTTTTCAAAACTTAAGTAAAAGAACAATGAAGTGTATGCGTGGCCCTGAATATGGCTCAAAATGAAAGAAATGTTATACCAGTCTCTATGAAATATTTCCAAAGCGGAACGATCGACAAGTGGTCATATCGGTCCTGAAAGATGCAAGGCTCAGTAGAGATGTCAAGATGAAAATTTCAAGTTCTACAGATAAAAAAACCAAATCACTCTTTCGCTTTGAGGTCAGAATGATTGCGCATTAAAGTCATGGCAACCGTGAAATGTTCACTATAAGTGTACACCGTCTGCGTTTCATTGGGAGCTTGCCGTCCTTCATTCAACACGAAGGTCAGAAATCACATTTGTACAAGTCAAGACCAATCTTTCTTATCATTCGGTCCAATTGTGGATTTTCATATTTATTTACAAATGTACACGTTCTAAAACTGCGTTCCAAATGGTGCACATGTTCGTAGTACCCGTGCAGTTCCATTACCATGATGAATATCTATGTTCTGTCGCCAGGCGACCTTTATGATCACAGTAGACCATTCAGCCCGTTTACGTTGTTTTCAAGACATCAAGCGAATGTCTGATTATCAAACTTTTCATGTCTTGCTCTGAGGCTGTGAAAACGACAATGGGTGCTTGAACGACATCACGTGTCTTTTGCACAAAGAGGACGTGTGTGGTCAGGTAACATGAGTGTATATTTCATTCATTTCAGCGTGTTTAGTGCAGTGATAAAACACCGATCACAGAGCACAACTAACGTTATTGCCGAATCAAGTATCGACGCATTGCCTTGCTACCAGCACAAGGAGTCCGTTCACCACGAGGTCCACTATCAACTGTATTTCGTCGACGCAACTGCTGCTGACTCCACCATCCTCAATCACCGTCTACTTCAGAGTCAGGTCATCGCCTCTGCGATAAACCGCCACAGACAGACGTTGCAGTAAGGCACCGGTGCAGATCCCTTCTCAAAGACTTGTAGCCTCGGTTCAGGTGATCCAGAGGAACACGAGGGTGTGTATGAGCATGGCCAGGGCGAGGCAGAGCTTGCTCCCCAGGGCAAAGGACCCGGCTCGGCTGTATGGCGTCAGCAGGGACCCCGTACCTGCCACGACAGAGAGCACGTCTGTGCCTAAGCATGTTTCCACAGGGGACACACGCTGTCGTGATTTGATGTGAGCTAAGACAATGGAAGGCAGTGAATGGGGAAACGTTCGGTGTAAAGACGAACAAATGAATCGACTGAACCTCTTTGCATGATTGTGACGTCGGAGAGGCGTGGCACAGACATGATCATGATGGTGTCGATGCACAGTGAAGCAAATTGAATGAACAGGAGGAATACCTAATCAAGACCTTGCTTCATTATTGCCAACATAAAAAGTATGCTGTCACGGGATAAGTGAAGCAGTGCCTCCACGATAAGTACATAGGCTTTAAATTTTGTATCCATTAAAAATTATACTCTCTCAAATGAGTTTGCCATACTATGTTTCAAACCGGTCGGTAACGATGATCAAAAGTGGAAATCGTTCTTGCATTAAATACATTAATAGTTCAATATATCCCATCTAGATTGTAACCTTTAAAATGAAATATAGAATGGAATGTACTTACCACGTTTCACATTTGTGGTGTCCGCTTGAAGGAAAGCATGGAAAGAAAGTGTGCGTGTTAGAAGAGGAAACAGTGTGTCAGACATGCCCAAGCTATTTCTACATACAACATTCATCCAAACAAATTATACATTACTCGATGCATTTTTCACTGCATATTCTCGTGGAATCCATGGCAACACTGAGCATACTGAATGATCTCATCTGTATCACACTAAAATGCAAGGGTGTCAAATAACAGCTTCGATACCTGGTACAACTTAAATGACAGTGCGTTTGTTCTCATCTTACCCTTTCTGGCTCTGCAGAAAATAAGCGAATTGTCACTCTGCAACCCCACAAGTTGATACAGTTGCGATTTAACTTTGCAATAAAACAGCAGTATAAACATGCTTGAAATTAAGCTCTTTTCAACACGAACACTGTTACTTCGCACGTAAAAATCCTAACGATCTTTTTGCAGTGGAGGCACCACGCACAGCAAAAAGCATAACTAACAGACCGGAATATTTGCCAGAACCAGTTTTAGTTTATGAGAGAAAAATCATGATATTGGCCTTATGTCAATACAGAAACTATATCGGCGTACAGGCAAGATAGGACATTCAAGTTCTTTGTAAATAAATTCTTACTATACATTTGCATGTTTGTTTTTATTTCCTTTCAAAGTCTTTCTTCTCATATATCCATCATCATTGTTCCAAAAATCAGAAAACATTGTCTACCAGAACTCGTATAACCCAGAATGTGCTTTTTATATATCTTTGATTTGAAAAGTGCTACTTGAGACCATGGCTGGCTTGTTGGTATCCTAGAGAAACACTAATGAATCATGACCAGCGTATTGCCTGAACAGATGGAAAGGGTTGACGAGCATTTGATTTGAGAATCATTCAATTTCACTACCCCATACTACACTGATGATGGTTTAATACTTTTTCCAGGGAATCAATCGGCGGAATATTGAGGGGATGAACGGTAAGTGGGACCAAAGTTCCCGGGAGGCACATCAAATGTGGGTGAGTTAGGCCGAGGAATTGATTAACGGCAAAGTAATGTGTAGACGCCACCCTTCTCTGTGCAGGGTGAAGAGCATTTCATGATGTTCTTGAACACACATTGGAAAGCAAGATCTAGCCCAGGATGACACAGGTTGGGCAGCCTGCTTCATAATGGCCATTGTTTATCTTTCATTGCTGTTGAAGATCTAAACGTGTGTATGCACAGGAAGTAATTTTTATGTCATTCAAAACAGTAAGGACACGTTACAAATCACCCGTTTTGCCGCGCACTTCATTTCTTCACTGTGATATCTCTTCGTAAGAAGAAATAAAACCTATGTATTCCCTTCCGCGAGAGCAAACACCATAAACTCATTACCAAATGCTCGTAACTGTGATAACTTCGACGTCATTGTGGTTGCAAGAGGAAATGAACCCACATTATTGCAAGAGTATTTATCATTCTGCTTCAAGGGTGCCAACTTTTTGTCTCAGCGGCAATGAAATGAAGGCAACTTTGGATCACAAGTCGCTTTACAGATAAAATACTCTGCAACACAACATGGTTTGCTTTTAGTGACTCGGCAACAATTATCGTTATCTCTCCATAAATTAGAATTAAGCTTTCATGAATAAAAATGTCTGACGTGTCGCTGTAATCATGAATGTAACAAAATTGAAGAATTTTCATTGTTGCCTTGCAACCATTTTGAGATGTTCCCTGATGCACACCTCAATTGAAAAGTCATTCCTAGCTACTTACCTGAAATAAGTGTTCGCGCAATTGTTATCCTAGTTACTCCTTACCTCATTGCCACATCATCATCTTTTGAGCCCCATACTCTGGTCTTTTAAGATAATGTTTTATCTTCGGTGTCAGCTCTATGTAACCAAGAGGAAATCCTCCCCATCTGAATTATTTGCTCTAATATTTGTCGATTTGTTGCCAAGTAAATTATTCTCTCTCTCTCTCTCTCTCTCTCTCTCTCTCTCTCTCTCTCTCTCTCCCTCTCCCTCTCCTGTTCTCACTTCCCCTCTTGCTCCCCTTATCCCCCGCTGTCATCACGGCCACTCCTCTCATCTGGTGGCACAGGGCTGGACACTGGCTGCCATAGTTGTCTCCAAGAGGTCAGTTTTCAGAGCAGCCATATTGTCAGCACCCACCCATGTCTCTCTGCCCCCTGTTTTTCTCCATTGTTACCCCCTCTCCTCTTCCACCAGAAAAAGGAACTTCCATCCTTTGTCTAAAAGTTCTCCGGAAGTGAACCTTTATTTTATTTTATTACTGGACCTGACATGTGACCGCGGATAGTTCCCTCCTGTTGTCCTTGCGCTGCCTGTCTTGCTTTCTGCATGATTATGTCCTACACCTACATTCTTGTTGCCGAATATGATAAGCCTGCCGTGTTACTGCCAGATATAACTGTTGCGATGCTCACAGAGTGTGAGCGACATCTACGTGTAATTCTTTTCTCTCGCAGAACTAGGCAATTTACAAATGGCTTTGGGTCAAAATATTGAGAACAATGTGCAACTTTGGATCTTATATCGGATGCGGGTTCCCTGTCACATACAAAATTCGCAATCCCTTTTGGCAATGTCACATTTTCAGTTATACATATGTGTAGTTCAGTATGACGTGAAGCCTTACGGTCATGTCAAAGGGGAGATGATCATGTAATCGCATGATGTAATCCCATTCCTGAGTGAGGATAGTCCACCTCGGACTCGAATGAAATAATCCAGCGCGGACGCTGGGTTGTGAAAAGAGCCATGGCATATGTAACCAAGAGGAATTCTTCCCCTATTGAATTATTCGCTCTCATTTTTGTCGATCTCTTGCAAAGTAACTTATTCTCTCTCTCTCTCTCTCTCTCTCTCTCTCTCTCTCTCTCTCTCTCTCTCTCTCTCTCTCTCTCTCTCTCTCTCTCTCTCTCTCTCTCTCTCTCTCTCTCTCTCTCTCTCTCTCTCTCTCTTCTCTCTCTCTCTCTCTCTCTCTCTCCTGTCCTCACTTCCTCTCTTGCTCCCCTTATATCCCGCTGTCATCACGGCCACTCCTCTCATCTGGTGGCACAGGGCTGGACGCTGGCTGGCATAGTTGTCTCCAAGAGGTCAGTTTTCAGAGCAGCCAGATTGTCAGCACCCACCCACGCCTCTCTGCCCCCTGTTTTTCTCCATTGTTACCCCCTCTCCTCTTCCACCGGAAAAGGGAACTTCCGTCCTTTGTCTAAAAGTTCTCCGGAAGTGAACCCTTCCGGTTCCCGCTTTGTATCTACTCTTGTCAATCCCCATAAATAGAGGTTGCAGTGCTTGCTTAAGCAGACCCAATCCCATCTGGGAGAGAGACCACTGCCACCCTGGTCTAGAGAGACCACTTCCACCAGGTCTTGGGTTAGTCCAGGCCATTATCATCAGGCCTCGGACCAGCCAGTAACTCCTGTACCCATGGGTGATAACAGTTGTGGAAAGAAAGTACGATTTGTCTCATACCTGCTACCATCATGCCTAATTCCATTCCATCACATTCCATTTCCATATTTCTAAAAACACGATCTGCTTGGATTCGAGCAGTTTTAACGTAGTAATCAAATGAACGCAGTTGCATCTTTATAACAATCCCAACCTTCGTAAGTATTAAGATAAAAAGAGGACGTTTTGTTGACACAACCAACAAAAGTATTACAGAGAAATAATACAAGCAGATTCTCCCCCATTTCTATAAACGTCTCTTAAAGGATAACACATTAGCAAACTTATAAATTTCCATCTACACATGAGTCAGTCAAGTCGCACGACCTTGACCTACCCAGGAGCACTGTGACCTTCAGGCTGACGATCTCCTCGCGGGAACGCCGGCATATGTAGTTGCCCGAGTCCCTGGCTGTACTGCGATCCACGATCAGCTCTGAGATCATGCTGCGCTCTTGCAGGGACCGGTACTTGGTGATGACGATATTGGGGTACTTGTGCGAGTCGATCTTGTCGCCATCTTTGAACCAGTCTATGTCCTCGGGCGTGTGGGCGCCACCAGTGGCGTTGCAGGTCAGTCGAATGGGCTCCCCCATCTCCACGTAGTCCTTCCCCGTCACAGAGATTGCTGCGCAACAGAAGTGAGGATGCAGTGCAAGTCAAAGTCGATTAAGGAGTCTCTAGTTTTTGCACAACAAACTTTGGTCCACCACCACACTCTCCAACTTGATGTAACACGACTCTCCCTGAAAAAGTAGCGGAGAGATAAATCTCTTAAGGTAAGCAGTTTATCCGGATGTAAAGAGAAGCAATGCAAATTCAACATCTTGCCCCGGCCCAGGATTTAACTGTAGGATACTTGGTAACAACCTATTGCACCTACACACAGCGAGGCGACTGTATTAAACATCAAGATCATTGGAATTATGACCTGTACATGCAGTATTGAAATGAGATGCATAAAACAACGTATGTCTAACATGTAAGAGATGAAACAGCACAGTTATGCAAATAGAGTGATATGAAGCAGGTTATCTGCACATGAAAAGTAAGTTCCACAGCTGTGCTCACGCGAAGGAATTTCTTTTTTCGAAAACAGCGCATTACGACACCTGGTGAGTTGGCAAAGCACGTGTGACTGAGATGAGTGGAAAAGTGTTACTTTGTGCTACACAGACAGGGTGGAAAGACAGAGTGGGGTAGAGGGTGGGGGTGTGCCTGTGGAACGTGAAGATGATCACTGGAGAAACATCAAGCAAGCGATAATTTATCCGTGATACATCCACACTTTGTAATGTTTGACGTTGTGATGCTACCCGTGCACGTCGAGAGTGGGGCCATTTAATAACGAGGAGAGAAATGGAAACAGAGGAGCAGTACAGTCTAACTGAGATGGAAGATGGAAATTACTGCATCAAGTAGGATAAATAGCAAGGGTTCATAAAAAGAACCAGAGTATGTCAGCAAAGGAATTGGAAACGAGTGAAAATGGGTCAACTTAACGTGATTACAATGTCTACTGCTGTGTGTACTTTCTCTGTGGTACGGCTTGCTTCGTATTGGAGAGAGCCTATGAGTCCACTGTATGATGGTGCTTGTTCAACCTTTTTGGGGGGTCAAAATTAAACACAAATACGCAAAACGCTGAAGTGAAATAATATAGATAAAACATTTTTGCATATCAAAAGTCTGGAGGCACAACGCCGAAGTATGTGGAAAAAACAGAATCATAATTGTTTTGAAAAGAAGTGTCAAGGTGATCCTGAAACTTTGCCATTGTTTATGAGTTTAGCTCAATGCTTTGTTGATGTTGTCAATGCCACGACTCTCCTTCATTCTCTCTGGGTAGGCAGGCTTTCCAGTGGCCTTTTCGCTCAAACTGCGCTTTCATCATAATGTCATTAGCAGCCGTTGGGTTTATTGGGCGGAGGAAAAAGATACAGACAGTACAGGGTAGAGTCTAGAGATGGAAGCGAAATGAGTAACGAGACCAACTACAACTTCAAAGCCAGGGTTGAAGATAAGACATCTTTTGAATAAGAACCCCTTCCGTAATGCCTTGCTGCACGAAACACGAGCCTAAATCGGTCAAAACGGGTTTATAGAAGTGGCATGTACATATGTGTCCACGCACACACACGTGCGCGCATGCAAACACACACACACGGGCACGCGCGCGCGTACAGGAACATGGGGGGGAGGGAGGGAGGGAGGGAGAGGGAGGGAGAGAGGGAGGGAGAGAGAGAGAGAGAGAGAGAGAGAGAGAGAGAGAGAGAGAGAGAGGAGAAAGAGAGAAAGAAGAGAAAGAGAGGAAAATAACAGAGAGGAAAAAGAGAGAGATAGAGAGAGACAGGGAGACAGAAAGAGAAATGAGAAACAGAGAGAGAGAGACAAGGAGACAGAAAGAGAGAGGAGATAGAAATAGAGATAGAGAGAGAGTGAGAGAAAAGAGATAGAGAGAGAAGAAAGAGAGAGGAGAAAGAGATAGAGAGGAGATAGAGAAAGAGAGAGAAAGAGAGAGAGAGAGAGCGAGAGAGCGAGAGAGCGAGAGAGAGAGAGAGAGAGAGAGAAAGAGAGAGAGAGAGGGTGTGCGCGAAATTGACAAAATGCAGAAAGCTAGACCCATAAACAATGGCAATGTTCCAAGGTCACCTTCACACGTGAAGACGGCAAGCCGTCCTCATGGAACCGGGGCTCGCATCAAAAACTGACCTGCTGTCGGGGTATAATCACCAACATGGCCACGGGGAACTACATCAGCAAATCCTTTGGACAAGTTTCAATAAACAGTGCCACAGGGCATGTCTTCTCAACCGCTCAGCTCCCCAGAGGAAAGGGATGTTACAGGAAGAGACAGGTGGGTTGGAGGTCGAGGCTAGGCCATACAAAGAAGCGGACATCCATTCCCAGAGTTCCGCCAAACAGGCGACCTTCTAAATCCGACAGGACTGTGGCTAGAAGTCAAGTACCCGTCACTCTCATGGAAAACCAAGGCTGGGAAGAAAATCAAGGCGACCCTTCATCAGGACTTTCCTCATGGCTCTCTCCTTTCTGGACATGTTGGGTTGATGTACGTGATTAGGGAGGAGACGTATGCACTGATGCTCATTGACAGCGTCACAAATAGTTTGTACTGGAAGTTAGTTGGCGGGAGGTCAAACACTTCATTGCATCATGCTGTCAGGCAGCAGTTTTCACCACAAGAATAAGCGTCATCACCAGTAGATACTGACTTATTTGACCTACCCGCTAGAAATGTGGATGGAATGCGTGTTATGTGCATGTAGGTGATTAGAGAGATCAATTTTGGAAAGAATGATGTGGATAAATATCAGTTATTAAAAAGAGCAGTTATTCAAGATAGAGGAGCACCGTTTGAACATTTAACCCCTCATTTTTCAATTCCTTTCAACTCTTATATGTGTACATATAAAGTAACATGTTCAAACTGTAAGCATGCTAACATAATGGTCACTTACCTTACTGTGCACACAAAAACTAATAGACGTATCATACATACACATATATTGAGCAGGCGAGAGAGAGAGAGAGAGAGAGAGAGAGAGAGATGAAATAAAATGAAATGAACTTTATTGCTTAGGCCTTTCACCCCTTACAAGCACAGTGGCAACAAACAACCGATGTTAACATTAGGTAACACCATTAAAACTGTTCTGTGTGCAAGAGGAATTTCCATTAAGCAAACATCAACGTCCCTGCCTCAGTCTCAGAGACACTCCATTTGGTCACGTTTCTGCTTCCTCTTAAAGAAGGCATCGCATTTGTACATTGATACTGCTCTAATTTTCTTTACTTTTCATCGCAGCAGGTGAGCAGATGTCCTGTCATTTGCTCTCCTGCCTACGAAGTGCATAATGCATTTTTTCCTTAGAAGGTCACAAACTTTACATGATTTCAAAAGAAGAGTTTCATTCTCCTCCTCCTTGCAAAATGGACATAATTTGTCTTGTACATTTCTGTAAATCACATTAACTTTAAATTCATTAATTCCGCATCGAAAGTGGATAAACTGGTCTCGAACATTCCCAATATCCAGACAATATAAATAATGTTGTAAACTTAAATTTCATTTGACAACAGAGCATCATTTGCACCTCAGAGAACTAATATTTTCGCTGAGAGAGAGAGAGAGAGAGAGAGAGAGAGAGAGAGAGAGAGAGAGAAGGTGCTGTCATAGCACTACAGCAAACTAGAGGTCACAGATGAGAAGGGAGGGCGATGGCGGGAGACGCAGAGTAAAAGCCCGTGCAAAGGGAGCCATGCAAATAAGCTGTCAAGTCTTCTGGCGCGGCCTGGCCAACAATGACAGGCATGATAACAGTAATTACAGGCAACGCGCCCGCGCTTCCGCTCTGAGAGTCTTGCTGGAGAGCGGCTTCTTCACGGAAAACCGCCCATCTCTTGCACTTTTTTTGGCCTCCCCCCTCTCTCCTCCTCTCCACGGGGTTTCGAGAAATAGTTTCACTGCTTCACATTCCGCTGTTGAGCAGGGTTAAGTGATGTATTCTTGAGAGCAGCTAAGCGGGAAGCTTGTTGTTCTCTTGAGATGATGCAAAATCACCCACGGGCTTCCTTCTTCACTCTTTGTAAATTACACCCGGTAAGCTCGTTGTTTGGTTGCTTTAAAACCCAGCATTCTGTTAATGATAATAAGCAGATTCTCCAGACCTGACAAATTACAGGCAGCTGTGAATAAAAGTTTAGAATGTTCGAAAATAATGTCCATGAATTACTTATCAAAAACCTGACCTCCGGCTAAAGATAGATAGCTCAGGGCAACAGAGAAAATTTTCACTTATTACTTCCACGTCCTTGCACAATCTGGCGAGCGCTAAATCAAAGATAAAGACGAATCTCAAACTTCATCCCATCCAATTAATTAGAAAAAGCCATAGTCTATTGAGTTAGTGGCTTCTCTAATTCGAGATAGCGCTCTGTTCACTATCGCGGCTCATGATCTCCCTCAGCAAGACATCTGCCTTTACAGAGTTACGCTGCCTGTCTGTCTGGGAATAGCTCACTTTGCCCTTGCCTCAATCCCTGCCAACGAAATCAGTGGGGCGCACGGGGAGAAAAATCGAGACAGAATGGGAACAGAAGCATTACAACCACCTTTGGCAGATCCGGTCTCTCTGCCTCGAAAAACATGGCGTCACCAAGACCGCAAACTCCAAAGCAAAGGTCATTGGAAGGGGGGAAAGTTACATTTTGAAGGAAAATAACACAAAACGCTTAATTACATTCTAGGTTTTTAAATTACTTTGCAGGACAGGGGTACATATATCTGGTTTGTGTTAGTAACCAACTGAACGCATCTGGGCGAATCCTGCTACCCGGAACGGGTGGGTTCGATATGCGGATAGACGGGATGTGACACTATAAAATGACCATGAAAACGTATCGGTGATTAAATGTGTAATACAAAACCGGAGACACTTGATGCCTCCGGCAGCAGCTGGAGCTCTGGCTGATGGGCTTTCAGGACCTACCCCAGAAGTCAGCCTGGGATGGCCTCATAACCATAATAGGAAAACGATATCGTTTATGGGAACAACACGTTTGATTGATCATGGCATTTAAAATGCATTTCTCTTTTTCATTATCTCAGTTCTGCAGCTGTAATCGAAACAAGACAGGCCCAAGAACAGCAGTGGGAAATGTCCAGTGCAGAAAGAAGCCAAACACAAAAGCCATGAATCTCTGGTTTATCTTGTTTCTAAGGCACACACTTCCAATTCCAGATCATTAACAGATTCTGGAAAGATCGTCATAGAGGCTATATCCTGTCTTGCATATGATTTGACTAAAGGCACTGTGATATGAACACATTTTGTGTGCAAAAATAGACGCCTGTCGTCCGTCTGGAGAGACAGATGACTAGATTGGTGCTTATGCAGTAGCTACATCAAATTATGTCGATGACGGGTGATAATGTTAATACTGATGATGATGATGACGATGACGACGACGACGATGATGGTGATGATGATGATGATGATGATGATGATGATGATGATGATGATGATGATGATGATGATGATGATGATGATGATGACGATGATGAAGACAATGATGATGATGATGGTGACGATGATGATGACGATGATGATGATGATGATGATGATGATGATGATGATGAGGAGGAGGAGGAGGAGGAGGAGGAGGAGGAGGAGGAGGAGGAGGAGGAGGAGGAGGAGGAGGAGGAGGAGGAGGAGGAGGAGGAGGAGGAGAAGGATGACGACGGTGACGAAGGTGGTGGTGGTGGTGATGGTTGAAAAAGTGAGAGTGGAGGAGAATGAGAAGCATGTTAAGCATCCGTGCCTCTTCGTGCTTTTTCCTGTTAGAATAATTTTTGTCAACATGCACATTAATATCTGTTGACTAATTTTAAATGATCTCTGAGGTTCAAATTTGACCAACCATTTCTCTGTACATCATCTGACGTCATGAGTTTTCATGATGACGGCTACAACGAGGAAGGAAGGAGGGATGGATGGAGGGAGGGAGGGAGAGAGAGAGAGAGAGAGAGAGAGAGAGAGAGAGAGAGAGAGAGAGAGAGAGAGAGAGAGAGAGAGAGAGAGAGAGAGAGAGAGAGAGAGAGAAAGAGAGAGAAAGAGAAGAGGGAGAGAGAGAAGAGGGAGAGAGAGAAGAGGGAGAGAGAAAAGAGGGGAAAAGAGAGAAGAGGGAGAGATAGAAAGAGAAAGAGAGAGAGAACAGGGAGAGAGAAAGAAGAGGGAGAGATAGAAAGAGAACGAGAGAGAGAGGAGAGAGAAATATTCGAGTTTCACGAGATAGATAGATATATAGATAGAGAGAAAGAGAGAGATTCGTATTTCACGAGAGAGAGATAGAGAGAAAGAGAGAGAGAGATTCGTATTTCACGAGAGAGAGAGAGAAAGAGAGAGAGAGAGATTCGTATTTCACGATCAGTTTTTTTAATTCGAATTTCATTCCATGAACTCTTGCAACGTCATAACTGGATGAATCGTTAATTTACATGGCGTTAGAACCCTTTGAATTCAATTTCATTTTCCTTCTTGAAGTTTTCAAGACGGAACGATGCAAACGGAGCAGATCAACCGCTGTGAATAAGAAGAGATAGGTTCATGGGAAGATGAACGAGTCTGGGACCAATGGACTGCCTTTATCCAGCGACAATGATCACAGGAAAGACAGCAGGACCAGATGGATTGGGGATAGGGGTCACTGGCCATCCCAGCGGAGAGAGCGAGGGGCTCCCACGTTGACAGATCTATTAGGCTCCAGGGAGAAAATCAGACTTATGAATTGCGTCGCCAGGGAAGATGGAAAAAGGCCACCGCGCGTCACCCCTTGCAATATTGCACATGCCTAAAAACACGAGCGACCGAATTAATGTGATTGACGCTGCTCCCAGAAGCCAGGAGAAGGCCAACGGGCAATTCCTTTTGCTGACTGCGGTGCCAGGCTGCCGACCCCGCGAGCAGGCGGAGGTGAGGAACATATGATTAACATGTAGCCCTGGGCACGGGGAAAGTTGAAGTTGAAGCCTCGTATGGGGCAAGGAGTGAAGGGGTGAGGTGGCAATCTGTAGAGCAGGTTTCCACTTCTTCATCGGTGCTTCAGTGGTTGGCGTTTAACTCCGTCTTCGGAGAATTGTTGTAGGGTTTGCTCGCTAACTCTCTCAGGGTGACGTCTCAGCCACTCAGTAGAGAACAACCTCTTCGGGGGTTTCCCCTATACATACCAACATACTTTGATAGACGTCGTTTAAGATGCAAGTTGCAGAACGCTTGACTGATAAGTATATATATTGACAGCTTGCTTCGACATGCAGACACAGATGACACAATGCACCATGTTTATTCACAAGTTATAAATACATTGTAAACAGTATCTTGCCTTTAAACTTGTTTTACAGAAATACATATCTTGAGGCAAGGATATTCCTTTGACGTCTTAGTCTCTTTGAATCAACATTTCTGACCGTTGTTCATCAGCACTTTCTATTCTCCAGAAAACATTGAACATGAAAACGTTCAAAACAGGGCTTAGTGTGTCGAGGTCGAAAATTCTTGATGGAATCACATGATCATAAAGAAACAAAAAACCTGCTGTAATATTTTGGGAGAACCGCACAAACTTAAAAATGCTCAATTCAAATTCGCCTTTGACGGACTATGAGTTCCGTGAGTATTAATGTTGTTGTTCATCTTTCGGCGGCTAAGACATAACTAAACTAAAACCTTCAATGGCGACTGAGATGTAGAGGTGGCTGACAAAAAATGTCTGGAAGGCGAGGAACGTTCTTCCAAAATTGGGCACACGTGCGAGGATGAAGCAGTGCGAGTGCTGGGAACTCTGGCCCCACATGCAATGCGCATTTTCTCGGCTTCAGAAGCTCACCAGTCCTCCACTGCACGAGATTCTGCTGCCATCCTGCAGCGCCAGTAAGGGCACGCTCAACGCCCTGAGAGAGTCAGGAAGACAGGGCCAGAACAATTGAAAACAGGGGTCTCTTCCTCGGAAAACCGTCAGTCTTCTTCCTTCTCATGAAGTTCTTGCCTTATATTGACGACAGTGACTCCAATGAACTGATGTCAGTGCGAAGGTCTTGAGGAAGATGTTAAGGCAGTTCTTGAGGTGTACTGCCAGCAGATCGTTTTCCCTCACAGAGCTCTCCATAATTGAGATGTTTTGGTCGGAGGTTATCAGGAAAACGAAGATGCCGTGAGTACTGTCAAATAATACTAGTTGGCTGACTCCGCGAAAAGTGAATAGTTGTGCATTTGATAAGTTGAGCAGACCAAGAATGTTATGTGAATTTGTTTCCTGTTCTAGTTCTGAAATAGTTTATATTTTCATCGTGTTTCTGTAAATCCTGGTATTTCAGAGTGAATTTGTTGCCTCTTACTCACAGTCGTGGTTACAATGACAATGAAACCAGCAGTGGTTTTGTCGAAGCAGGGGAGACCCTAGCGTCGACAGCAGTGTTCGCGGAAGTGGTGATACACGGGAGGTGTACATGTTGTGGCGATCAATCTAGAGTCAGAGAACAAGAAAAACAGTAAGAAATCAAGGAAAGACGAAATATTCAAACACAAAAATGGATTTAAAAAAGTCCGGTTTCGAAGATCCCGTCAGGTTCTGGGTGGAGACATTGGATAACTCCTACATTGGGCGCGAAGAAGTATTAATTTCAGAGACACGCTCCGTTCTGCCAAAAAATCCTGAAACAAATTACTGAGTCCGTGGGGACGAGAGGCAAAAACGTGAGCGGAAATTCAATAAAAGGGGAGGGAGGAGAAAACAAATCGACAAAGAGCAAAGGAGAGAAGCGGGAGTTGGGCCTTCCCGATCCTTTGGAAATGGAGAAGCCCTCATGATGGAAGTGCATCGGTGTCATTTTGCAGTGCGGAATCTAATTTGGTGAGTGTTTAACTTTGTAAACTTTCCAAAAGGCAAGCATTAGATGACATTCGGAAGATTTGGACGTACAGACGGGCAATAATACAATAGCTCTAAAACAGAGAGAAAAATCCACAAAAGCTGTCTGTGGAAAAAAGAATATCACATATACAATTTCTCTCATAGTTATAACCAGTGTGCTCATCACAGTTATCCAATTTGCATGTGACTTCCTCATTCATCAACTCATGTTCGCATGCAAGCCTTAGAAAAAACCGAGGGGACTACATGAACTCTACTAGAACAAACAACGGAGAAACTTGGGAATTTCTTGCACTAAGTGGGTTTGAACTTGGGCAGTAAAATACAAACTCGCCCTGATGAAATTGGTGGAGGCAGGATAAATCAAACAGCGCGTTCACCGGGAAACTAACAGAAAGGACACTCAAAAAAGGTTCATGACGCGGAACGCCCGGGAGCTTAAAGAAAAGGCAAGGGAGCGGGAACGGTGGGGCAGCCATTACGAGGGACTCCTCATGGAGGAGGAGAGAAGGAACCCTGGATGAGGCAAACTCGCTGTCCAGCTGTGGCACTCCAGAACCCATTAACCCGAGCCGTTCTCAGAAATCCGCCATTCTTCTCAACTTTCCACTTTCATTAATGGAAACTGCCCAGCCCCATGAGCAAGTCTTCGTCTACGCTTCCTTCCTCGGTTCCAAACTCCGTGGACTCGAGGCTACATGCCAAAATTAATCGACGCGCCCCCAGAGAAGCTGCAAACAACATCCATTCCTCCTCTTTTTTTGTTGCAGTCGGGAAATATTCATTACAACTGTTTTATTTCTTGGATTGTGCCCACAAAAACCGACACCAGAGACGTCCAGTGGGGGCCGTGCCGGCTGGAATGACGAATGACATCAAAGAGGGCAGTCTAAACATGCTGACGCTCACAGACCGCCTACAAAAAAGTGCTGAGAAACCAAGGGGGGTGCCGGTCGATAAGAACTCCACGGCCCCCCGTGTTTTCACAGCGCCACTTCCCATCCCTCCAAGAAGGACCTCACAAATTCCGAGATCAGCTGGTGTCATGAGGACCCTTCTTCTACCCCACTTCCCCTAGATCAGACCGCTGGCATGGTGCGGAGAGATACAGTTATTTGGACCAAAATGGCGCCTTCATCCCACTGCAAGAGTCTAATTTGACAGTGGAGATGAGAATGAGCGCACCAAGATGTTGCAGCAAGGATGGTATGGAGATGAGAAAGAGTGATTTAGCTTTGTGTCTTCAAGGTAAATCAAGTCGCGTCTGAGAAATAGTATCTGCGAAGTAAAAGAACACCTATAAGATAGGAAAAGAAGGACATAAAATTGAGTGAAAGAGGGAGACTGAGAAAGAGAAAGAGACTTACTGGCTGACTGACTGACTTTATTTCGGCCGATGACTCAACTTGATATAGGCCTACATCAGGTTAAAACTTTCAGATATTCATATGTACAGGAAATGATAAAAAAGAGTATTATATTACAGCCATCGAGGCGGCATGAATAGCATATTCATACAGCAATGCAGGTATGATCCCAAAAGAAAGAAAAAGAGAGAGACTGAGAAAGAGACCGAGAACGAAAGACACAGAGGCGGAAAATAAAAAACAAAGACAGACAGACAGACAGAAACACGGACAGACAGACAGAAACACAGACCAGACAGACAGACAGAAACACAGACAGACAGACAGAAACACAGACAAACAGACGGCTGGAGGGGCGGACGGCCGGACTGGCGGACGGGTGGATGGATAAATATATACATAGATAGACAGACAGACAGAAACACAGACAGACAGACAGACAGACAGACAGACAAGACAAGACAAGACAAGACAAGACAAGACAAGACAAGACAAGACAAGACAGACAGACAGACACACAAGCAGACACACAAACATATATACAGACAGGCACACAGACGGGCGAAACGACGGAGGGAGGAACGGAGAGTGAGTGAGCGAGCGAGCGAGTGAGTGAGCGAGTTAGTGAGCAATCGAATGAGCGAGCGAGTAAGAGTGAGAGAGAGAGAGAGAAAGAAAGAAAGAGAGAGAAAGAGAGGGAAAGAGAGAGAAGGGGGGGAAGAGAGAGAGAGAGAGAGAGAGAGAGATGGAGGGAGGGGAGAGAGAGAGAGAGAGAGAGAGAGAGAGAGAGAGATATGGAGGGAGAGAGAGAGAGAGAGAGACTTTGACTTACTTTATTGTAAGGCCGACGGCCCATAACAATTTACATGATTCTGGTAGCAATAGCGTACATATATGGCGTATTTCAATAAATGGATAGTAACGTTACCAATACTCACATAGGATCACTAACTGAATCACTCTTCTAGGAGGCATTGACGACGACGTTTCAGCGCATAATGAATAAACATTGCAACATATTTTGTCTTTATGTAACCTCGACCATCAATCAGAAAGATAAAACTTCTGGAGTGTACATAACGGATGTATCTTCTTATATATTTATCTCTGAGATCTCTATACTTGTCACATTCTAAGAGGAAATGAGCTTCATCCTCTACATGATCTGAACAGAATGGACAGTGTCTCTCTTCACCACCATGCGGATTATGTGTACGCAGACCACTCAATCCAAGTCTGAAGCGAATCATCGCGTCTCTAAACTTTCCTATTTCGACAGTGCTGAGGTATTTTTCGCATTCAAACGTGTCTTTGAGAACACTGTACAATAGGAAACGCTCACTCTTATTTATTCTACTGTACCAATCCTGTCTAAAGCAGTCTGTTAGTCTGACTTTCAATGTTCTCAGGAAGCTCTTTTCATTATCTACTCCTCGATTTAGCCAAACAAAGGCAAACCCTGACTTGCACAAGCAATCTCGAACAAACTTTAACCAGTTCATTTCATTGGATGTTGATATACCTTCCAGCATGCGGAATGCCTGTTTAGGCAACCTGTCATCAGGCATTTTCAAAAGCTTAAACCAGTATTTATTAAGAGCTCTAATGGTGCTGTTCACCACGAGAGGATACCTTCCTGTTTCACCATATACCAAAGTATTCGGCGACTTTGAAGAAACGTTTAAGAATCGTTTACACGCAAAAAGGTGTGCTCTTTCAACATTTAGCTGCGTCCTGAAACCCCAAAGTTCTGATGCATACAGGAGAGATGGTTGTATCTGCGCGTCGAATAACTTGAAAAACAAAGCAGGATTACGATTGTGTAATGTCCACATCATCTTAAATAGAGATACAATTTTCTGCTTTGCTTTTACGGCGACACTGTCAAGAGCTACATTTTCTGATAGCTTCGTGGTAAAAGTGAAACCTAGGTACCTGTAGGAATTGACCACTTCAAGCTGAGTTTGGTCGAGGAACCAT
>JAWQFJ010002370.1:72673-122673 GCA_034096865.1 Theodoxus fluviatilis
GAGGCGCAGTGGCCGAGTGGTTAGCGCGCTGGACTTACGGTCGCTTGCGACTGGTGGGTACGGCGTTCGAAGCTGCGCGGTCCACAGTGTTGCATCCTTGAGCAAGGTGCTTAACTCGCATTTGCTTCTCCCCACCCGAGGAGTAAAACCGGGTACCAAATGGCCCTCTTCAGGGCTGCCTAAAACAGCCCTCCTCAGGGCTTCTCCCCAGGTCCTTCGGATGAGACCTTCATAAACCGAGGCCTAGTGTGTGATACGCATTCACAAAACATCAAAATCGCGCACTATAAAGATCCTGACACTCATGTCCTCGACGGGTGAGTGCCGGCCACAGACAAAATACCCAGCATGCAAAAAAAAAAAAAAAAAAAAAAAAAAAAAAAAAAAAGTGTAGCAGTTTCACCAGTATGTTGGTGTTGGCTACCTTAAAACCTAAGAAGAAGAAGAACACATTGCGATGGGGCGTTCAAAAGGCTTCACGGCCTATATCTAGCCTCTCAACTACTACTACTACTACTACTACTACTACTACTATGTAGGGGATTGGGTAGCACTTCGTTCACTGTGTTCAGGAACCTGTCGATGCAGTGTTCACGGTTGTCGGTGTCGCCGTCTTCTGCAACTCCATATAAAGTAACACATTGTCGCGGCGACTGCGCTAGTCTTGCTCTTCCAACTTTTCGCCGAGGTCAGTCACTGTGCGCTACAGATCGTTCTGTGTGTTGTCAAAATAATCTGAGTACTCCTCCAGCCATTGGAGTCGCGCTTTCAAGGTAGAGAGCTCGGACTCGATAGACGTGACTTTTTTGTCAGAGCAGCGAGCTCCGAGTGTATTTTCTGCGTTTCGCATTGCAGAAGAGCTCCAAACTCAACCAAGAGTGATCTCTTAAACACATCCCCAAATGCAGCCAAAGCTTGGTCAAGTTCTTATTTTTCAATAGGCCCGGGTTGTTCTTCTATGTCACCCCCCATCAATAGCAATTTAGAGGAATCGTATGTGTAGGCAACAGAAGAAGCACCTGCAGGAGTCGTAGCCGCTAAAGCAGTCGCCGAGTGGCTCTCTGGGTCGACACCGGTGGCGGTAGGCACGGTGATGAGCGCGAGAGCAACTGCGTCGACGTAGCAGTTTCCAAGGAGCCACACCAAAAATGCAGTGTAAAGCATCACACACACGACAGTACCAATTGGCAAATCTAACCTGTCTTCAACACAGTTGACGTCACCGGTGGAAAGCTTCGGACGACGGCACAGACGTGCGGCAAACGTCCCTATACGCGAGCGGTACAGCGCCAATTCAACACCCATGTCGGCAACTGAACACTACTCACAGAGTCAAGTTTTTGTCGACGTCTTAACTGATCAAACTATCCATCGGTAACTTCGCAAAGTCAGTAGACAACTCACATATCTCTGTCAGCAAGTTCTATGACATTGTTAGCAAAACATTCGTCTTGCAGCAGCGAACGGCAGATATAGGCGAAGTGTCAGCGGAGCCGTGTCAGCGGAGCTCGGTCAGCGCACGTCCGTCACCGATGATCGCAACACAGGGAGTGAGAGAGAGAGAGAGAGAGAGAGAGAGAGAGAGAGAGAGAGAGAGAGAGAGAGGGAGAGAGAGAGAGAGAGAAAGAGAGAGAGAGGGAGAGAAAGAGAGAGAGAGAGAAGGAGAGAGAGACAGACAGACAGACAGACAGACAGACAGACAGACAGACAGACAGACAGAAACACAGACAGACAGACAGACAGGCTTAGACAGAGTGACAGACAGACAGAGAAAGATAGAGATAGAAACAGCCAAAGAAAGGTGAAATTTGTATTTGAATCAACGTGTTTCCTGTCAGAATAAAGAGTTGCATGCAATATGAAAAGAAGCGTCAACTGGATTATTCCACGACAAGACGCACTGCTTATCATCTAGACATTAATTAAGCTGGCCAGGCAGATAGTGGAACAACAAAACAGCAAAAAAACAAATAAGATTTCCTTTTGTTCCAAGCCTTGAAAGACAGACTGCTACGTCGTCTTGGAGATTATAACAGAGTTTACGCGGTTTGGACTGCATTGTCTTCTTATTCTCCATTCTTCCTGACGTCACAGTACGAATCAATGGCTGGAATTGCGGGCTTCGTGCAGCTCTCTCAGCCAAACCTACGCACACGATTTGCATGGCTCTGTCATGAAGTTTTGACCGAATAAACTGCAAACACGCGTGGCATTAACGGCCCTTTCTACGTATTCACGAGGAGTTGCATGTGGTAAGCAACAGCGATTTCATATTCACGAGCAAGAAATATACCAAAGTATGGTTCAAACGTCTCGTAAATTGTTATTGAATGACGCATCTTATACCTGCAACAGACCGAACCCCCCCCCCCCCCCCAACTTGAACTTCAGTGCTTGAATACGACTCTCCATTGGTGCCCATATTTCATGCCATTAAAACCGATGCTTTGTTCTTCACTCTCAATAAAAACGATTTCACACTAGTCCTTTGATTATTCTCTGCACTCCCAGACAGGTGGCATAAAGTGAGAAACGGGGAAGTCCTCTTCCTGTTTTATCCATGGAGTCCATGAGAGTTAAAGAAGCTTTTAGAACCAGGAAATAGGTGGTCCCTTGCAAGGAACTCTCTATCTCTACTCCACATCAAGCCGTCTGTCACAAAGACTCCCTCTCCAGCGGATAAGGCAGCACTATCACGGGTCTGGGAGCCATGGAGAGACGGCTGGGATGGAGAGACGGCTGGGATGGAGAGACGGCTGGGGTGGGGTGACGATGGCTCAGCATGCAGGGCACCACTAGCAGGCTTCCTTCCTCCAGGATCTACAATCACATATCTTGGACAGCAGAAACCTTGGTATCGGTGCTATGGCTGCCAGCTCGTTTTGGTCACACTTTTTTTTTCTCTTTTCGAAACTCAAGCAAAATGTTTCTATCTCAGATTCATTTCTACCCTTTTGATAGTCTGCAATATTGCTTTCGAACTATCAGAGTTCATTATAGTTAGAAATTATTTTTTTCTTCTTCAAAGACATTTATTAAACTAAACCAAGAAAAGAAAAGCATGTAGCGCACAATGATACTGTGCCCCGTACTGAATTGGGAAGTGTTTCTTCACAGTAGTCCTCCCAAGGTTCACCCAGGCACTACTCGGGTCACGTTGCCATAGTGGTCTGGTTTTCTTTCTGTTCTGACGCTGCACGTACGTTTTCTTCATCATGTGTCAGATTCGGAGGGCAGAAAATCCTATACTTCTAAAAAGTTGGTAAAAATCAGAGGCATGTGTCTCGTCCCAATGCAACCACTTTGAACCCTTTGAGCAGGCACTAAGTTGTCTTTGACACTTCTATGAAGTTCTTCAAATTCAATAATGTTACATGAATGCAAGTAGAGCAAACAGATTTTTCAGTCACGTAATAATGGGTGAAAAAAGCAAAAGCAGAAACAATAAACTAAACTGCCATCCACTTTGTGTTTTATCAAAAGCACAGAGATTCCATTGAACGCAAAACGGACTCTTCTTCATCATTCCTTGAAGCACACGACACGTATTTCAGTTGTCACATCCCTTGATGAAATATTCAACACACAATACAATATAAGGGTCAAAGAACCCACTTGGATAATTGCTTAGAGTATTTTTTAAACGACACCACTTGGATTGAAAGTAAGTGCAATGGTGTGAAAGCAAGTGCATAAGAAGAGAGAGCGTGCAGCCAGGAAGCACTGAGGCGTAACGGTGTCCCGAGGGAGAGATTGTCTATTGTATCTTTACAGCAGGAATGTGTGCATGTGTACATGCGTGGGTGGGTGCGTGGGCGTGTCTGCATGCGTGTCGGAGCACTTATGTGTCAACAAAAGGAATACGCTTAGCAAGAGGCTGAATGACCACAGCAGAAATAAATGATGACGGAGAATATGCTTTTGTTACAACAGCTTAATACATTTTAATGCAAAACACACACACACACACGCACAAACAAAGACGCACACACACACACACACACACACACACACACACACACACACACACACACACACAAAAGAATGCACGAACACACCAACACATTCACAAACAGGACTTAACGAAAGATTCACCATTTGACTAAGTATGGACACTACAACAAACTTGTGTGGGCAATCTATTGCCAGCAAGTGGCAGTGGTATGGGCTGATGATTACTCCGAATCCACACACACACACACACACACACACACACACACACACACACACACACACACACACACACACACACACACACACGGGGCAAACAGCCGCTACATGCCACTCACGGCATCATTCAACAGCGGCACTCTATGCTCCGGTCTTGACCCGGAGTCTTGGAGGTCTGCGAGAAGCAGAGTGAGCGCCACTGACAGTTCCAGCATAGTGCGCACTCCAGGCAGTCGTCTCCCTCTTCCACGGCACGTGGCTGATCTGAGAGCACTGCCACACCACATCTAAGGACGCTGTGAGAAAGCATATACGCAGCTTATCTCCAGTGCCTCCGAGAGAGAAACAATAAGGAATAACACCGGAGGTAAGGAGAGTTGATCCTTCACGCAGTCTGCATGCCCCATTGAAGACGATTATCATCAAAGTTGCTCTCTCCACCAAGGCTGGCAATTCTGTTATGTCATTGCAATGTTACATGAACATACAGTGAAAGACTCCTCAGGCTATTAACTAGTTAATACATGTCGACTCCGACACAGGCAAGAGAATGATGACTCAAGGTATTGTTTATTTAAATCCTCCCGGATATGTTGATACACATTGGTATTACTCATCGCCGTCAAATAATACTTTTCATTATTATGTAGTTTTTGAAATGTACACAGAACAATTGATAAAACTTGGAAGGTTGCTGCTCAGACAAAGAACACTTTGACAGGCAAAGTTTATCATGTAGTATTTGCAAAGTGGCTTTCGAGAAACATGGAGGCCTGAAGGCTGTTGTCCATGGATTCTGCATGTACATGTAGGTAATTTGCATTCTGTGGTTCTCATCCGCGATCCCTCAACTGCTTTCACTACGATTACCATGCACCCATGCTATCATGGGCACTTCAAGAGAGGCCAGCGCACCCCCTTCTCACTGACATGCTATATTTTCCATTAAGCAAACATGACCCAGCCAATCACAGTGCAAGTAGATCAAAAACGATCAATCGCTGGAGACATTTATCAATGCCAAACAGCAATACGTGTACACCACCCAGGGGATACAAACAGTTCGTCACAGACAATAGAGGCTAAGGCATCTATTACTTGGCTTGCAATGTTTTCGATTCCCTGCACCTGGACAAGGTGCTCGGCATTTGTGTTTCAAAGATCAAATGGCCATCCATGATAATGATTCAAGTAATAACCTAATCGGGGAATGATTCTAGCATTTATCAATCTCTCCAACTTTTGACAGGTTGCTGATAAAGACTGGATGAAATGAAATCAAATCTCTAATTGACTCAAAGACAATGCGTGGCAAAATGAATGCGAAAAGAATGCAGTGTTTGGTCAGCATGAAATACAGTTATGTCTGTCATCCTCACATTCTTCAGGAAAAAATACATTCATTGTGATAGTGGATTTGTCTACTCCTGATACTGAATCGTTTCTCATTGTTTTCATCCTTTAGCGATCCTGGCTTTGATGCGCCTCCTGGTTTGTTGTTTGCTCGAGATGTTGCAACGTAGAGTGGAGCAACTTCATGAGTATTCTGCGTTATGAGGCAAGAACAACGGTGACACAACTTCAAGACATGCCGTGTAACTGGTATGAAAAATATAAGGGCCTACAATTGCATAGAGCATCTCAAATCAAACTGAATATAACATGTTTACAGGACAGATTATCCACTAAAAACACCTTTGCCACGCATATGTCGGAATATAGAGGCACACATACGGGTATTCATCTGCGAGTGTGCACGGAGACACTCTCTCTCTCTCTCTCTCTCTCTCTCTCTCTCTCTCTCTTCTCTCTCTCTCTCTCTCTCTCTCTCTCTCTTTACTCTCTCTGTGCACTCTTGTACGTGTATACATGTGTGTGTGTGTGTGTGTGTGTGTGTGTGTGTGTGTGTGTGTGTGTGTGTGTGTGTGTGAGTTCGCATAAGCGATCACGATGTACACCAGTGTATTAATCTCTACCCTGTAAGTTAACAAGAGACCACATTAAACCTTTTTGTTCTGTATCCAACTCCAAACCATACTCTTTCACTAATAACCCCGTACATCTCATGCGCACTGCTCTTTTGGTTTGTGATAACGTGTGCAGAGGCTGTCTGCATTTATCCATCTTTAAGATGCCAACGAAGTGTAAAGTCGTTTTTCTCCCTGGCATTCTAATCATTTTACAAAAACCATTTCGAACATCCACCTATTACCTTAACATTCAAAGTAACTCATCAGACATACCCTTTGACTTCCGCGCAATATCCCCCTTACCACCAGACAGCTTCGCCCCTCAAAGACATCCTTCATTCATCTTCTTTCAAAAAGTGTGTTGATGTCACACTCCGCGCTGTTTGATGATATCAGATTTCTACATATCATTAACGTTTTCTTCCGCCTTAACAACTCTTTATAAAGCGAATCGCCTAAAAACCTCGCCTATCCATGACTTCCCTTTGGGGGGCTTTTTGAGGTCGGATTCCGCGCTGTTTGACAACATCCAAGAGGCGAGCGATGCAAAGGTCGAGGGGAGGATGGGTAATTGGGAGCCTGGCCGGGCTCCGTGGCGTAAGAGGGCTGATCCCCAGGCCGTGATTCCATCACGAGGGTCTTGTCCCGTGCTCGGGTGGCGATCAGCCAATCTGGGATTGAAAAATGGCGGCGCAGAATGGCCGATGGGAGCGAGCGTGACCTGCGCGAAGGGTTTCCCGCCACGGGTCATTCAAAATTGAATTCTCTCTCTTGCCATTGAATTAACACGCTGGAATCCGCTGGCGATTATTCCGCTCCGTCTGGAGGGCTGTGTCGGTTTCCAACGAAGGCAAGGAATTAGCAAGAAGTTCCAGCCATTCTGAGAGCATTTTTCTTCTCGGATAAAATGGAGAAATGAAAGTAAATAATCGTAAACGATTTGTCTTTCTTTGAAACTGTTTTGGTTCACTGTTGTCTTGATTCGTACCTTACTCACGTCTCTTAACCATCACAGTATTGTGGTTCCTCATCTGTGCTGCGCATGACGATGACTTTTTAGTTTAAAAAATGTGCGCATTTACAATGTTATTCATATGTGTCTTTGTGATACAAGCAACATTTTTTAGAATAAGGAAAACATTTCTGGGCTTAATTTCAACACATCTGGATCACAGGCAGACAAATGATTTCAAATCATCATTATGAGAGTCTGTTACACGTATATATATACTTCAAATTTTGGATGCTTAACACTGCTATGCACATGAACACATTCTTATTTAAGTGATCATTTTCATGTCTGGTAAATTTTTGTGTTGGTTGTTTTTTCTTTCCTCCTGTACGGTTGTGAAGCATGGAAACTGTGTATACGCCACATCATACAGCTGGAGAGATTCAGCATACGAGCACTTCTGTCGATCCTTGGCATCAAGTGACGGGATAAGGCTAGCAACACTTAATTCCTAGATGGAACAAAGGCATCCTTCATTGAGATGATCCTTTTGAGATCACAGCTTTGCTAGTCTGGCCAAGTCGTCAGAGTGGAGGACAAGCATAACCCCAAAAGGAGTCTTCTTCGGAAAGCTAACCCTTGGTCTGAAGGAAGAGGGCCATCCGTGAAAAAAGCTTGCAGGAAAACTCGAAAGACAGTTTTAAACAGGACAAGCTCAATCCTAAAGATGTGGTGCTAGCAGCTCACGACAGATCCCAATGACGTAACTTTATTTGGTGGCATGCACCTCTCGTGAGAGAGAGAGAGAGAGAGAGAGAGAGAGAGAAGCGGCACCTAAACCACCAGAGAAAGCAGTCGCAGAACCATGTCAGTACCAGCCACGTCATCGTAGTGGCGTTGCCTTTTTACCAACATCAACAAATCTAAGCTGGACCTGCAGAGCCATTGCTGATCACACGTACAGACACACAGCCCTATTCATCCGAGATTCCACGTTAAGGCGCACAACCCTATTCAGTCTTGAACTCACGGAACAATCACTGTATAAAGTACCGTGGACATGCGTAATTTTTATGGTTCACGCTATTTTGTTTGCCGACAAACTCCAAAGCAATAAAAGACCACGTTTCGGCGTAATGAACAGTCCTGGGTCAACTCGAACATTACTGTAACTAATAGCAACACTATATTTAGCTTAAGGTTGATATAAAATCCGATAGAATGTTTTCCTAACTGATCCAAGAAATAGCGTGTGCGAAAACCTATCCCACGCCACGAGTTCGTGATATGTAGTAGTTCTCAAATGGGCAAGCACGAAATGTTCCTTTTATGAATCCCCAGATTGTGACAAATATGTTTCACAGTATCACACACCTAAGTTGGGTATTGGTGAACATGTTTCACAGTATCACACATTTGAGTCAGCTATTGCAATAGACGGAAGGAAGCTGGCCTCTACTTTTTTCCTTTTATTCCATCACGAATGCTGGCTAGTATCATATGGCTTTCGTCCGGAATAAACCTTTCTACAGATCATTGTTATAGTGGCGTGTTTTGGGTTAAGATGTGAAAGAAGTCAAAATACGGTTTATAGCGATCATTAATTTCTAGCTCGCTTTTCGTAAATGAACATTTTTTCAACCCCTTTATCATTTGCCAGTGTCTCGAAGCAATAGTCTGCCATAACTATCAGAGCGGGCTTGCAAGCGAGGTGAACGACCCACTCAATTAAAGTTCTATGGTGCCTAATCCTCTGGAGTGATAACAAAGACCCTCAAGGCATGGGGGATTACTTCTTTCCATCAGACAAGGGACCTGCACGTTGAGCCAACCTCATATTCGGACGATGCGATGTCTCTTCATAAACACCATTGGCCTTCATTACTTAATCACCGGACTTCAGCAACTCCAAACGTAGACCACAATAACTCCGGCAAAAACATTTGGGTCCAGAGATGACTACACTGGAGGATAGGGATTATCTAGGCCGGCCATCAGAGGTTCCCGATAGATTGGCTTCTTGCATGGGTCCGAAAAGGAAGGGTTCTTCATTACTCATCCCGTCTGTCCCTCAGGCGCAGGCTGGTGTCGAGATGGAGATCATTTGTGGCTCCACTTCAAGCCAGGGGGCCATAATCAAGATGTCTGTTCTCTGCTAAATCTATTTTGGAGCAGCCTGGCGTCATCTTTTTAGAGAGCAACGAGAAACACTGCTGTGCTCTCTCTCTCTCTCTCTCTCTCTCTCTCTCTCTCTCTCTCTCTCTCTCTCTCTCTGTCTCTCTCTCTGACTCTCTCTCTCTCTCTCTGTCTCTCTCTCTGACTCTCTCTCTCTCTCTCTCTCTGACTCTCCCTCTCTCTCTCTCTCTCTCTCTCTCTCATCCGTCTCTCTCTCTCTCCCTCCCCTTCTCTCTTTCTCTTTCTTTCTCTCGTTCTTTCTCTCTCTCTCTCTCTCTCTCTCTCTATATATATATATATATATATATATATATATATCTCCTTCTCCATATCTCCTCTCTCCTTCTTCATCTCTCTCTCCTCCATCTCTCTCTCTTTCTCCTTCTTCATCTATATTCTCCGTCTCTCTCTCTCCTCCGCCTCTCTGTCCTTCTCCGTCTCTCTCTCTCTCCTTCTCCGTCACTCTCTCTCTCTCTCTCTCTCTCTCTCTCTCCTTCTCCTCTTTCTCTTTTTTCTCCTCTTTCTCCTCTATCTCTTCCTTATCCTTTCTCTTCCTTCTCTTCCTTCTCTTCCTTCTCCTCTTTCTCCTACACGTCCTCCTCCTCCTCCGCCTCTATCTTCTTCTTATACTCCTCCTCCACCTCCTCCTCCTCCTCCTCCTCCTCCTCCTCCTCCTCCTCCTCCTCCTCCTCCTCCTCCTCCTCCTCCCTCCTCCTCCTCCTCCTCCTCCTCTCTCTCTCTCTCTCTCTCTCTCTCTCTCTCTCTCTCTCTCTCTCTCTCTCTCTCGCTTTCTTCATTTCTCTCTTCTCCTCCATCTCTCTCTCTCTCTCTATCTCTGTGTGTCTTTCTGCGTTCATCTGTCTGTCACTCTCTTCTTTCTACAGCCTCAGAACAAGAGGAGTGAAAATTTCGGGTGAACTGACCACTAGACAAGCAGCCGTACTGCGTGATCTACGTAGACAAGGGCGAGTGGCTTATTTCAAGAATAACCAGCTGTACTACCGGGACGCTGGAGCGCCCAACTCTACATCGCAAGCAAGAACTGGGATCAACTATGCATCCAGCGGTCACTACAGCCACGGAACTGACACCGCTCGCTGCGCAGCGCAGAACGGGGACTCGAGAGGGCACATCCGTGATACAAGAATTGGACTGCAGACGAATGCCACTACTATGCGCCCAAGACAGACAGATCTGAACCCTCTAGTTTTCCTAAAGAGAAAAGGAGACAGCAGCGGTTTAACGAGAACAACCTGATACAGATCTCCGACACCGAAATACAACATCGTAGCGTTCGGACTGAGGCAACCTTCAGCGATCCCAGAAGATATGACGCAGAGATCATCCACCGATCTAGAGAGGACGGAGATCAGTCGCCAGCAACAGCAGCTGAAACCGACATGCAGTCCGTCGTTCCCGAGCCTCTTCGAGTATCGAGTCAGGTCATAGCAGACGATCACGTACTGTTGTCAAACAGTGAAGCACGTGACACCGCCCAAACAGAGGCAACACCAGAAGAAATTCCCCGTGCTGCGCCGGCGAATGAGGAGCCCCCTGACGTCAGCAACCCTGTGAGGACTCTCGTCCAGTGGTGGTTCACGTTTGGCGCGCTCTGAGCGTGCAGGGCGTGCCCAGCGCACCCTGCTGGACTGGGTAGTCACAGGATCATCACAGACGAGCGTCACTCAGGCGGAGGAGCCTCAGGAGACAGATGACGGCGATGAAGAAGACTTATTCGATGACGCGAGGACGGAGATGGACAGACTTCCACTCACGAGTAGCTGTGCGGAAGTAGCGTCAGCAGAATTGGACAGCCGACTTAACGTGTGGCGAGGAAGACTGCGTCACTTTGAGGCGGAGAGCGGGGAGGCCGCAAGGCCCCGCACCTGCTCTCCCCCCTCAGCCCCGAGAGTATTCCAAGGCGGCTGGCTAGTCCAGCTCTGACACCTAGGGAGACGGCCACTGCCCCAGCGTTGACACCTCAAATAAGGAAGGTATTCCTACCGATTGTCCTCTCGATAAATTTACTTTGTTGTCATGGAATGTTGATGGTTTGCTTTCAAAGTTTGATGATCCCGACTTCATCCAGTATATAGAAAAAGTTACACGTGCATGTTTGTATGAAAATTTTTTACAGCAGTTTGATTGTTCACATTGTTTAGAACTGTTTGGCAAGTTTGTTGTGCCTGCTAAAAAGTTGTCGTCGAAGGGAAGGATGTCACGGGGTCTTATCTGTTTTGTGAAGAAATCAATTGCTAATCTTTTCTGTTAGATCATGGATCCTGTATAGATGGTTGGCTGGCTCACTCAGCCTGCACGCGCTGTGTCATATAAGAACTTCGCCGATGGCCTCGTTTTCAATCTAGTTCTGGTTGCACTTCCGGTTACTCCGCTTACTATTAACGCCGCTGGGGCGGGTTTCAAAATGCGAAGATCTCGGTAGATCTACGCAGATCTCGCCAATTGGGCAGTTTCATTCTTTGCTTGCTCGCGAGCCAATCGTAGACGAGCGTAGATTGAGCGAGGCAGCTTGAGAGGTGCCTAGCTAGTGAGATTCAAGATGGCTGACAGCATGAGCATCGTGTCACTAGGAGTGACGTTTTTGGACGAGTCTTCGGTTAACTTTAACTTTCTTGGTTTACGGTAAGGTTTGAGGTTATTGTGTAAATTTAACATTTTTATTACCACTACCTATGCCCTGATAAGTGACTTCTGAGCCTAGTGCAGTCAAAGGCCCTATGTACACTACCGCGCACTAGCGATTTTCCTTTACGCAAAGGGAGGTCAGAATGTAGAGTTACGTCTCTTTGCGAGATAATTTTCAATTCGAACTTAATGCAGGGGGGCGGGGGGCGGGGGGGCGGGGGCGGGGGGGCGGGGGCCGGGGGGGCGGGGGGCGGGGGGCGGGGGGGGGCGGGGGGGCGGGGGCGGGCGGGGGCGGGCGGGGGCCGGCGGGGGGGGGGAATGCTCTCATCTGGCGCTAGCCACCCCCACCCCCGCTTGCTAAGAAAATATTGGAAAGCCCTTTGGAAACCCCCCCCCCCCCCCCCCCGTTAGCTAAAAATAATTTGGAAACCCCCACCCCACCCCCCCGCTTGCTAAAAAAAGATTGGAAACCCGCCCCCCCCCCCCCCCCCCCGCTTGCTAAAAAAAAGCCCCCCCCCCGCTTGCTAAAAAAAGATTGGAAACCCCCCCCCCCCCCCCCCCGCTTGCTAAAAAAAGCCCCCCCCCCCGTTTGCTAAAGAAAGATTGGAACCCCCCCCCCCCCCCCCCCGGAGACTCCTGACCAGGCAGCAATGGACCTCTACTCTGACCCATTCGTTCACAGCAAAGAAATTCGTCTGCTGTTCTATTCGACATAACAGATACACTTTCTTGTGTTGCGCGCGCACCCTCATTTAGATACAAATTATGCCAAAGCGAAGTTGCTGGAGGACGCACTATGATTGACTATTAATGTCACTCATTTCGCAACACACTGTGGTTGACTAGGCGTTTCAGAAATGGATGACAACAAAACTAAACACAGGGTTACATTTTCCCACCGACTTATGCGGAGAAAAAATTAAGATGGCTAAAACTAAGACACAAAAATCGTGATTTTCGCCAGGTGTTTACCTAACAAAGGACACACGCCTATACGGATGGGTCTGCCGCAGAAGCAACGAGGGATGGAGGAGGAGGCGTGTATATCAGGAACACCGGGTACGAGACCCACATCCCCATAGCAACGGGCAGATACTCCACCAACTTCAGAGCAGAGGCAGAGGCCCTGAGAACAGCAGCGGCCCACTTACTGGATCACCGAGATGCGACACACTAGCACGTGATCATCTTCACTGATGCTTTGTCTGTGCTGAGCGCACTCCAGGACCCTCGCAAGAAGGAACTGAATGAACTTGCAGCCACTCTGTTTGAGCTGGCCGCACAGGTGACACTGACACTCCAATGGATTCCTGCACACTGTGGAGTGCATGGAAATGAGACGGCTGACAGACTGGCCAGGGAAGGTGGTCAGCTGGACCAGGAAGACAGACAGGTCTCTTATGCAGAAGAGAAGACCATCTTCAAAGATCTGTCTCAGAAAAAGTGGCGCCAGCAACATCCAAACTACAACCAAAATGACAGCTACCACTTTCTGAACATAGCTGACCAAGTCATTCTGTTCAGACTCCGAACAGGACACAACAAATTGCCGGCACATATGTTCCACAAGTTCAAAGTCGGTCAAACAGACAGATGTTCTTGCGACACTGCCTCGATGACCGGTGAACACCTTCTCCAAGACTGCCCCCACCATGATGCCCTCAGAAGAGCCATGGCCAGACCCAACACCAGTGAGGAGCAAACTCTATGGCAATCTGGAGGAGTTACGGAGAACAGCTGCATTGTGCGGGCGACTGGCGCAATCATCTGGCGATCGACAAGAAGAGAAGAAGAATGGTTTGTTCGGGGAGGAATCGGGGAAATTTACGTTTGTATCTCATGCAGGAAGTAGTGTGATAGACTATTTTATATCGTCAGAGGATCTTCTCATAGTATTTGATTCATTGTGCGTGGTAGAGTCAGTTACTTCCCCGCATATGTGTCTTGAGCTAAATATTTCCCGGGGTAATGCACATTCAGCTTGTAGGGAAGACATGGACGCCATGTCGACCACAAAAATTGTCTGGGATGCTATTTTTTCTGATGTGTATATCCACAACCTTCAGAACTGTCTATCAGAACTAAGTGACAACGAAATGAAGATTGAATCACAATTAGATATAAATATGTTTGCAGGCTGCAGAATTTCGTTAAAAAAACATTTAAAATACGAGCTCACTCGTATTCGAGAGGATGGTATGCCAAAGAATGTGCAAATGCCAAGAAGGCTGCCGGAAGATATTTACGGATTTTCTTAACTACTAAGGCAGATGAAGATAGAAAAACATACAACTGGTACAGGAACAAATATAAACAGACCATTAGGGATAAGAAAAAGAGTACAGAGCGATATTAAGTAGTACACTGGGTACAAATATAAGAGGCAGTACAAAATTCTGGAGACAAGTTAAAATTCTGAGTACAAAATCACGAGTTCTTTGTAGCATTTCTTTACAAGCATTATATGACCACTTTAAGATTATTCTTTTGTGCCTGCCATCCGTCGACCACGATTGCCACGTGCAGCATGGAAGTATCAATTTCTTTGACAACAACGATTTAAATTCACCCATTACACGGGCAGAGATAACAGGCGCTTTCAGGTCTCTAAAAACTGGGACATCTGCAGGCACAGATGGTGTAGTAGCTGAAATGTTAAAATCAGCTGAACATTTGTTGTTGCCTTTATTATTGTATTTATTCAGTGCTATATTTGATTATGGTGTGTATCCACATGTTTGGTCGGAGGCTATCATTATGCCGATCCATAAACGTGGACCGAATGACAATCCTGATAATTACAGAGGTATTGCTTTATCTAGCACCTTCAGTAAGGTATTTACCCATGTTATTTGCTGCAGGTTACAGAACTGGGCAGATCAGCATGATCTTATTCGAGAAGAACAGGCGGGCTTTAGAAAAGGGTATGGGACAGTTGACAACATATTCATTCTGTATGGTATCATTGACAAATATTTGTGTAAGCACAAATACATTTATATTGGCTATGTAGATTTTAAAACAGCTTTTGATACTGTGGACAGGAGTATATCGTGGAAAATGTTGCAAGAAAATGGGATTACAGGGAAAATCTTAGATATGTTGATAGCCATGTACAGATCAGTGCGATACTGCGTAAGAGGGAGGGAGGGTCAAACAGACTTCTTTGAGTGCTGCTCGGGACTAAAACAAGGCTGCAAAATCAGCCCGATCTTATTTTCTTACCTAATTAGTTCCCTGATTGAGGAGATTTCTGAAAACATTAAGCATGGTATACAACTTTTGCCCAACTCACCTGATTTAAGTGCCCTCCTTTTTGCAGACGATGTCGCTCTGCTTTCTGATACAACAGTTGGTCTCCAAAATCAATTAAACTGTCTTAAAAGCGCAGCAGATAAAATTGGTATGAAAATTGACACAGACAAAACAAAAGTAGTTGTATACAAACTAGGTGGATATTTGGCCAGATATGAAAAATGGTATCTAGATGACGTACAACTGGAAGTTGTCAGCAATTACAAGTATCTCGGCAACATACTTTCGACGAAATTATGCTCCAAAGAGACACATAATGATTTGGCTTGTAGAGCAAGAGCTGCTCTTTTTCTGTTGACTAAGACATTGATAAATATTTCACAGGTAACACCAGATGTGTATTTGAAACGGTTTGATGCACAAATTCAGCCGATTCTTTTGTATGGAGCTGAAATCTGGGGAATGGATGATTGTCGTACGGTAGAAAATGTACATCTACAGGCTCTGAAAAGTTTCCTTAACGTTTCTTCACGAACCCCTAATGATATGATCTATGGAAACACTGTTTCCTCTGTCTATCAATGCCAAGTTACGTAGCATCAAGTACTGGCTTAAAATCTTGAAGATGGACGAAAGTAGGTTACCCTTTAGAGTTTATCAGATGATGCTGTGTACATCGAAAAATGAAGATTTTTGGGCAACCAAAATCATAAAGATACTGATAGAATATGATTTTGAAAATGTATGGTCAAACCAGCGGGTTACCAATGAGACAGCACTTCTGAAAAACATCAAAGGAAAACTAATTAGCAGATTTTGTACTGACTGGTAAATGCAAGTACGGCATAGTAGTAGATATTCCTTTTATAGAGTCTTCAAAATATATTTTTGAACCGAACAGTACCTATATGATATAGATACAAAATTATTTAGAGATATTTATATACGTTTCAAGATGGTAATTACGGATTTATTCAGTCACAAATATAGATACACGACAGGTGATGGCATTAATTTGTGTCAGCTCTGCAGAACAAGAGAAGAAACGGAGACTCATTTTCTACTCTATTGCCCTACATTACACGATTTAAGGGAACGTTTCTTATTTGTTTCTTTAGATTCGAACGTCGATGAACCGGTAAAACGCCTAATGTCCAGTAATCACATGAAGACAATAAGAGCAACTAGTATGATTTTGTATAAGGCATTGAAACGTAGACAGGATGCGCTTGAGTCTGCGGAGCGGGACAGCTGTTATATTTGTTAAGTAATTTTCTCGTAAGAATTGACACTGTCCATTAGAAATGTATTGACACTGTATATTTGAAATGTTTTGACTTGTACTTGCATTGTATACTTGAAAGGGGCCGGTGGCCTATTCAATAAATGCATTCGTTCATTCGTTCTCTTCTTTCTACGACAGGAAAATATATATCCATGGCTTGAGGCTTATCATCCATCAAAACAAAATCAACATGTCTGTTTATTGACGTTTTTAGAAAATTTCAAGGACAGAGGCAAATGCCCAGGGTCTGTCAGTAAAGATTACTTGAGGACAAGACCGATTCATTTTCTGGCCAGATAATAACCAGAAGTGTAGTAAATGCCTAAGAAGCATTGAGTGCATCTGTCATGTCAGTCTTAAATGTTTTGCACAAACAGGTAACAAGTGCATGCCAACAAAAACAAATATAGTCTTTCCATGCAGCAACGAATTTAGAACATGGATCTTAGCGGGAAGAAAAGCATTATTTGCACGACAGGAAGTTGCCTCGATGACTGCTGTCTAAGCTTGCATGACGTTCACAATAGTGCTTCCTTTTTTGACAATAGTGCATCTTACATGTAGAGAGTTTGATACGTTCACTTCATTTCTTGCTCGATTTCCACCATTAAGATGCAGGTCACAGGAAAGGAAGTAGAAGCTCAGAGTCTTCCTACTCATGGATGGGAATATCTCGGAGGAAAACCAATTGCCTCCTCAAGACCATTTACGTTGCTCGTGGTGATCGAAATCGATTTTTGGATTAACGAAGATGTTGGCCTCATATCTTCAAAGGGCAAGAGACAGCTGCCGGGGTCAAACTGGGCATTAGCAAGAATCCCCCGTCATCGCCCGTGCCACCATCAAAACACGTGCTACTGATTGATCCTTTCTCGGTCGATTCCAGGGCACAATTGAACTCTTTTTTTCCCTCCTTGCGCCCTTTGAAAAGAACAGTCCAAGAGCAGTCATGAGTTATCCATTGGAATAAAAGGAGGAACGATCCGAGTTGTCTGCTACCTCCATCCATCAAAACGACAACAGCCATCGACCAAGCTCTCCTTCGCAAGGTAAGCATATCGACCGCTCAGGACGTGTTTTGAAGTAATGAATACAGAAAAACAAAGGGAGAAATTAAAAAAGAGCTCCAAACATAAAGTATATGGACATTCGTCTGATGCCGGGAAAGACAATCTGAACTAGAGCTAACCCACACGAGTTAAGCCCATCAAATATGCACGTGTGTGTAGTATAAAAAGTCGTCTTCCCCGGAGGAAGTAAAACTTCACTACCACAAAAAGTAACCTTGCTCTGAGCAGGAATTGGATAGTTGCAGTTCTTTCCTTTGAACAAGACAGACAGAGCAAACACACAAAGTCTGAGAGTGGAGGTGGAGGGGTGTCGTTGAGGGGGCGACTATTTTGAAGTTGGAAGATTCTGGACTGCAGCCAGAGTCAGAGGTCAAGTCAATCGACCTTTCCGGGCGTAGTCACAAAACGCAACGATCGACGTCTTCAAGCCGACAGGCCACTTGTAATAGGACTTTGGGGAAAGTGAGGAAACAATTTCCAAGAAGGAGCAGACTCTGGTGCTAATTTCCTGGGTTCTCGTAAAATTGCCCCTGACAACGCTCAGACAGCATAGTCCTGTAGATACGTCAGGTCGAAGTGTCTTCCTCATTGCTCCAGCCAGGACCTGGAGATTCCCTCTATTGTGTCTCTGGAGCCACGAGACCCTGGAGCCACGAGACCCTGGAGCGACTCCTTGATTACACAGACAGAGCAGTTCCATCCAACATCAGACTTTCGACGTCCCTTAAGAGCGGAAGGTTGCCTGAGCAATAAAGTAAAGGCAGCTGCCGTTACGACATCTCTCTCCATTCAGTAAGCGTTAAAATACTGTTTCCGTTTGCGTCTATTCAAACTTATACGTAGAAATTAAATCCTGACAAAGTTTGAGTCTACTATGGTTTTCAAGTTCTAAACTATTTAAAGGAAACAGTTCAACAGTCCATGTCTTATTTTTGTAAAACTATTATGGTACGACTAATCAAGCTGTCTTGCGAATCATAATTAGCACAGATGCCGTCTTGTTCATAGTGACTTCAAAGCATCCATGTGGATGCGTTTGGATCATATCAAGACAATTATAATTCATTTACCGTTTTGACGTATCGCATGATCATGAAGAGTGTCGTCTGCAAAATAATTTCAGCATATCCAACTCTTTTCACAGAGGTGTGCATTTGAAATGCATCTAATAAAAACTGATTGTCGACTTATATTCTGTACTGAGCATGTTTCAAACCACACAGACACTGGCACGCTAACAGCATTATTACCAGCACGTTTAACGACCATCTGCCTGCCAAGAATGATACGTCTTATGGCTTATGTACGGAATACAGGCTGCAGGGAGGGTGCGGGGGTGGATTGGTCATAGGATTGAAGCGGAAAAAATATGAAGGAAACAGGAAGCAGAAACTACGTGTATATGTAATATCTGTGAGCTATTGATTTTCTTCATAGCTATGTGGGCAATGTCTGGCTGAATACGTGCCTACTTCTGGGTGTATAGAAACGCGTTTGTAATCCGTGTTGGTCAGTGAGATTGAGTGTGCATGTAGCGAATGTCATAATGCAATTCCATTCCATGTCCGTCAATCTCTGTTTAGTTGTGTACCTCCATAGGCGCCCATTTGTCTGCGTCTGTGTTACACGCCAACACTTGCACGCATTTGGCATCGTATTAGAAAAAATTCCAACTACGTGACTCTGTGTGTGTGTGTGTGTGTGTGTGTGTGTGTGTGTGTGTGTGTGTGTGTGTGTGTGTGTGTGTGTGTGTTTGTGCGCGCGCGCGCTGGCGCGAGCACGTGAATATGTATAGTTACATTCCTGTATTTCTGTCTTCTTGTTTTCGTTTATACAAGTACCTGTGTGTGTACGGGCATGTGTTTGTGTCATCATCCTTTCTGTCAGTCGGAGTGACCCAGTCTGCTTGTGCTCACAGATAAGTGTTTTTTCAGGTTCATCACACACACACACACACACACACACACACACACACACACACACACAAGAAATGTTACACCGGCATATTTAGTTGTAGAAAAGCTATTATTCGAGCCACCATTTACACAATTGCATTACTTGCCACTGCTCACAATCTAGCTGTGAGAGATGGGGAAGGGATGTGAGGTACGATGGGGTTGGGAGCTGGTAGCTGGAAGAGGTGTAGGGGACCAGAGGGTGGAGTGTTATAGAGGTGGGGGAGGGAATCTATTGCAGTAGCAACGTCGAGTGAGGGCGTAGAATCCCCAAGGGGAGGCATGCCAACTGGAATCTGGCTGTCAGCCATCGCAAGCTCCATAACCTTCTCTTGGACTTGGGCACTGTGCAGTGCAGTAAGGGCGCCTACCTGACTCCAGGATGACCGGGGCAGTAGAAGGGGAAGAGAGGCACACACAACGAAATGATGGCGCTGTCTGCAGGGCCAGCCAAACGACTCTCAGGAGACTAGAGGCCCAGTCAGACAAACACAACCAATCAGCTGGCTCTACAGAGGATGCAAAGAGGAGATGAGAAAAGACGAGGAAGAGAACGATAAGGGCAAGAAGAGGAGGAGGTGAAGGAAGAGGTGAAGGAGGAGGTGAAGGAGGAGGTGGAGGCGGAGGAGGAGGAGGAGGAGGAGGAGGAGCAGGGGGAGGAGGGGGGGGGAGGAGGAGGAGGAGGTGGAGGTGGAGGTGGAGGTGGAGGACGAGGACGAGGACGAGGACGAGGACGAGGACGAGGACGAGGACGAGGAGGAGGAGGAGGAGGAGGAGGGGACGAGGAGGAGGACGAGGAGGAGGACAAGGAGAAGGATGAGAAGGGGGGAGACAGGAGAATGGGGGGAGGCAGGAGGAGGAGGAGGAGGAGGAGGAGGAGGAGGAGGAGGAGGAGGAGGAGGAGGAGGAGGAGGAGGAGGAGGAGGAGGAGGAGGAGGAGGACGAGGACGAGGACGACGAGGAGGAGGAGGAGGAGGAGGAGGAGGAGGAGGAGGAGGAGGGAGAAGGAGGACGAGGACGAGGAGGAGGAGGAGGAGGAGGAGGAGGAAAAGGAGAACGAGAGGGACGAAGAGGAGGAGGAGGAGGAGGAGGAGGAGGAGGAGGAGGAGGAGGAGGAGGAGGAGGAGGAGGAGGTGGAGGCGGAGGAGGAGGAGGAGGAGGAGGAACAGGAGGAGGAGGAACAGGAGGAGCAGGAGGAGGAGCAGGAGCAGGAGGAGGAGGAGGAGGAAGAGGAGGAACAAGAGGAGGAGGAGGAACAGGAGGAGGAGGAGGAGGAAGAAGAAGAGGAGGAGGAGGAGGAGGAGGAGGAGGAGGAGGAGGAGGAGGAGGAGGAGGAGAACGAGAAGGAGGAGGAGGAGAACGAGAACGAGAAGGAGGAGGAGGAGGAGGAGGAGGAGGAGGAGGAGGAGGAGGAGTAGAACGACGACGAGGAGAAGGACGACAACGAGATGGACGAGGAGGAGGGCGAGAAGGAGGACGAAGGGCTCGAGCAGCAGCAGCAGGAACAGGGGAAAAACTAGAAGGAGGAACAGCAAGAAGAAGAGGAGCAGGAGGAGGAGCAAAAGAAGCAGGAGCAGGACTAGCGGAAGTGAGTGCAAGAACAGGATGAGAATGAGCAGAGGAATGAAGAGGAAGAAGAGCTGGTGAAAACGGCGGCAACAGGGGTGGCTGAAGTAAGCGTTTGTTAGGGTTTACTTCTTCAGCATTCATTTTCGTGGATACCTAACATTATTTGTCGACGATCCAGTGACGTCTTCATCACATCCATCAGACTGCCATCATCAAAGGGAAGAATGGCCAATCCTAGAAAAAGCGCCCCACTCCCACTCCCTCAACATTCTGAGAGAAGCTCTCACATCGGTGGAGCGATGCCTAACTGATTTTGAGAGGTGGTAGTTGCTTTCTTATGTAAGTTTTATGATACCCATCCGCCCATTTGAGCATTGTCTGTACTCACCCCTGGTCCTACTGATACCTTCGTAAAAGCAACAGGTGATTGCGCACGTGAACATGTATTAGTGTGTGAGAGAGCGTTAGTCAGCAATTCTTTGTTGTGCATATTACAGACAGAGTTGCAGATTTCAAGCTTTCAGCTAGTCAAAATGCTAGGCTTTTTAAAGGCACTTCAACTGCAGATAAATCCGGGACTCCACAGAGTTCTTGTATGGAACCACAGGACCTAGATGTGTTCAAGAAAGATACACACATGATCTCAACGTTTACTTTAAGCACTGTGCATCCCTACCACAGAATTAAAGTGTCGTGGAATGGAATGGCGTTTCCTAAAAAAACTATGTTTGCTGCAACTTAGAAAAAGGCATCCACTGCATGAGAAAATGCAGGAAAGCTCTATCGCCCTAGTCAATAGCATTTGTCTGATGCCCTCACTTTTCCCGAGTATTTGCTTCCAGGAGTGGGCTCATCAGCTACATTTAGTTCCATCAAGAAAACATGCACAAAAACGGCCATCGTCGATCATGATGTTCGACCAACGCAATCCTAAAAAAGGTTTTTCAACCCATAAACTAAGACGAAAACTCAGGGGTTGGAAACCAGCCAATTTGCCACAGAACATGGCTATCGTCCAGTTGACCCCTACAATGTCGGTCTCCGATCGAAGATGCTGCAAAGAGCGATACATCAGCGCCCAAGAGAGCATGCTCCTCTAATGGGTTCGAATCAAAAAGCATGAATGGGACTCAATCAACAGAAAACAGAACACCCGCCTTGCCCTCGCACTGGTTATCATCCAGGTCACTGCAGACAAGCTCTATCGCTGATCAATGAGGTCCTGTTTGTTATACCTCGTCCAGGGGAATGGGGGTAGGGCATGGGTGCGAGTGGGTTAACGTAACGAGATCTAAATTTTGCATGCTTTATCTCTTACTGAGAACTGCTCTTGATCAGAGAGAAGAAATACAAAGCGCAGGCAGGTTGAAAACTGAAGACGACCAAGCGACCATTGGCAAAATGCTTGATGTTGAAATATATTGTAAACATGATGGAAGTTTGAGGAAGCTCCTTTTAGGACGACTATTTCTCCTGGCAGCCCCACATCCAGTAGTCTCCCCTCCTGCATGGGTGCATAATCAACCCCTAAACCTCTGCTGCTCTATTGAAACCTTGTCTTTTGACTGGCGGATGAAGGCGAGCAAGCTTTGGCGTTTGATTATGTTTGAGGCGCAGTGCCGTGGTTCAATCCCTGGGATGGGAGAAATCTGGATTCTTTCTTTATGTTGAAATAGTTGTGCAGGTTGTGGACAGTCTCCACCTCCACTTTCTTTTCACACCCAAACTACGTCATCATCCCGTCTTCTTTGAAATCCTGGAGACGTTTTAACAAATTAAACAAAATACTCTCCAAAAATTCTGTAGTCGAGAAAGCGCATGTTGTGTTATCTCCAGCAAGCCACGGATTAAAAGCCGCAGTCTATCGTGCAATGCACTCCCAAGTCGAATGTCTGCACTCGGTTCCATTAATGCAACTGCATCTTCGGCATGTCCGCAAAACTCCCTCCCTTGACCAGGCCCGCAAGTGCAAAACCGTTTTCAGTGAGGGAAAAAGGAACTCGGTGCAATTTCCCTTGAAACCCAATAAAGGCAATCTGGGGCACGGTGCCCTATGATCAAATCATGACCACCTCTCGTGTTTCCATCGCCTCTGTGCGATAAACGTCAGAAGGAGATGAAGTTTCTCAGAGGGTTTTAACGTGAACGTGTCAGTTTGTTTTTGGAAATTGTAGTGTTTCATTAAAGTCCCGCCATAAACGGCTGCAGGTCACCAATAACCCTGCAGGGTCGTGATCCTTTTTGCCCCCAGCGCACGTATGAGGGAAAAGTCAGAGACCGTAGGTGAAGGTCGAGGCCATGAATACAAAGGAAGAAATAAACCTTCAGCTGTGAGCACGTGCGTTCACACCCGGATGTGGATGATTGATTATGGTAATATCGAGCAGTCACGTGATGAAGCTCACGCAGCAGCGGCCGTGACCCCGTGGAGACCGCACGAGACGATCGCAGTGGGGAGACCACAGTCGGACAGGAAACTGCCAACCGCCACTAGCCCCTGCCCCTCGGAATAAATCACGCGAAAAATGAATTGGAAAAGCGTGCGACGTTTGTTTGCAGTGAAGTAATCCATAGTCAGATCTATCATAGCGTCTGCAGGGACCTGCGAGTGCGGCCAGGCGGAAACTTGGCTTTAGGTGCGAGCACGGTCGCTGGCGGCGTAATCACATTTTCAGAGTGGTCAGAACGGCCGCGCCAAAAATCGAAACTTTCCTTTTCGGAGAGCAAGGCACTTTTCTCTCCGCCTTTCGACGCCCACCGCTGAACTCCGTGGCTGGAGACATGCACGGGCACAGAGTGTTGCACCATTAGCTACTGCTAAACGAATTCCCCATCTCCCATGCGTGCTGAAATCTGCATATAACCGTGCATATGCGAATAAATGTAATTATCTTGGACGTGCTCTCTTTTTACGCACCTATTGAATCTGATGAAGCAGCCAGAGCGTGGTCCGCAGCAGACCGGTCTGACGGAATAATGTTGGACACGTATTACTTCGCGCTTGCATTCATCGCAAAAAAGCCCCATCGACTGACGCAAAGATAGCTCTTGGTAACACAATAACCATCCCGGCCATTACATACCATGGAAAGTGGGGCAAAACAGAAAAATGGGTATGTGTGCTACGCTGGGTGACAAAGGCTGTTTCTTTTGTGCAAGTGTTAAACGATACCCCATCTGAGGCAAAACTTTCGTTCAGGCTCTGTAGTACAGTTATACCACTAATATTGGTATCTCCTTCTCTGCAGTTTAGGAAAATAAGGTAGGTTTGTTTTTCATAGTCAATGTGCTTAGATTTGATAACTTTCTGTAAAGTAGAATGAAATGACAAATGTGCGTGACTAGTGTGTATCTATCACAGGGAAAACCCACACACAGACCGAATGAATCCGGAATAAGACATACATGTATATTCTGCGACAGGAAGCTTGCACATTCTATCCTAGTGCGGTCACTAGTTGTCTCTCTTGCAGGTGCACAATGACCACAAAGGAAAACTCAGCTTCTGGGTGCACCTTTTCAGAGAAGTGTATTTGCTGTGGTCGATTGATGGTAGGCACACGTGCAAGGTGCTTGGGTGTCGTGGTTCACATCCGACTAAGGACGGCTCGATCGCTGCCTTCCATTGTTACTCTAAAAAGCATCTGCATCTCTAAAGGTTTTTGCCAAAACACGTATTTGAGTATTACTTTATGACCACATCAACGTCGTCGTCATCGTCATCATCATCATCGACATTTTTAAAGGGGAAAAAAGTTCATGACAATACACACCCACACGTCAAAACCTACTTTCATAAAAGTGGCTCTGACAATTCCCCAGCCCACAGCGACTGGGAGCGGACAGCCACTGCTACACCACCAGTTTTCCCCTCAAGACTCGCAGGAATTTAATAAGTGTCTTTTGCAAGGAGAGTAAAAAAACGATTTGGTGGTCGCCACGGAGTCTGGAAGCTCTGCCGTGGCTGCAGCTCTGAAAGCCAGTGGGAAATTCGAGCAGTGGTCAGACATGCTGACTGTGGCAAAATTGGATTCTGTCAGCAGCGTGTGGATATTCGACCACTCTCATCGTATGCGGTCGTGGTGCACTGGTGTCAGTTACCTTGTGTACTCGGTCTTCAAGAGAAAGAAGGTTATCGGATATGTGTGTGTGTATGTGTGTTTGTATGTGTGTGTGTGTGTGTGTGTGTGTGTGTGTGTGTGTGTGTGTGTGTGTGTGTGTGTGTGTGTGCATGCGTGTGCGGTAACTACAATGTCTGTCATTAATGGAAAATTGTTCATCCCCCCCACCCCCACCCCCACCCTCCTCCCACATACACACACAGTGCTACAAGTTGTAGGAAATTTGTCCAACACACGACCAGAGCTACTCAATGCTCTCCTCAATAGCTGAAATCCCAGGCTGATGGACTTTCAGGGCAAACTCCAGTGGCTCAGCCAAGATGAATGTTCATTCTTTTTTCATAGCATACACTACCTGCATCCTGATAAAGTCAACTGTTTTCCATCGATCTAAAGTATCAATATGTACAGCAGATGTGGTGCAGTTTCCTTGTTTTCCTCAGCGGTACATTCGTCAGAGCTTAGCTACGCCGTGTAATCTACAAATACTGACGACTGACGGAAGAGCTTCCAATTTCGAAAACGCGAGAGACGTCTACAGGTCTACAACAACTCGACAAGGTAAGCATTGCCTGCTTTCAACAGCCTAAACCCACTCTTTGAAAGGGCGGAGGCAACAGGGTAAATGGAATCTGAGACGAAAGCCGTTCCCGAAACGGGTTTGAGAAGACCAACAGCCGGATGCCGCTGTTGGCGGGAGACGCCGGCCTATCTCTTTTCCTCTGTCCCGAGGCCGCCTTGCGCTGAATGACCGACCTCGCTATCTGCCCTCGCGGCAGCATCCCTCTCTTCAGAGCTACTCATGGTCAGCGTCTAATGACCACCAGCAGAGCGCCCGCGAGAAACGCAGGGGCTGTCTGTGTTTTTTGTGTCAGGAACTCCACAAAGAGTGTCTGGTCATTGTGAGACGTCTTCTCGCGATCCGATGACTGGGCCTCCAGTCGCTCTGTCTTCCAGCCTTCGGGGTAACAAGGCCTTCCGGCAGTCCTTAATGATGGCCCGCCTCCCTCTCAGCCTCCCCTGGCAAATCTCTCCGCTGGCAATGCTGAACGAGTGTCTGTAATGGAAAACCTTTACTCCGGCGTCTCCTTGATCCCGCTGTCGACGACTTTGCAGTCGTGTAGGCGATTCTATTTCCTACGGGTTCGTTCTACCCCCTTACCTACAATGAGCAGTCTATCGTGGATGAATGTTTGCACCTGCCACTGATGAGACAACATGGACACTATTAGAACACTATAATGGAGTTAAATGACCCGGCAACTACATTTCCTTCCTCTTAAAAGAGTAAAGAGTTAAGAGTAGGTGATCATGTAAGACAAAACCATTAAGCAATAGGATTTAGGAGTTCTCTTTTTCCAGCAACACCAATACTCGAAAACGGCTTCTTGTGTTTACACTATGTGAACTCAAAAGAAAAGTCAAGGGTAAACTGATTCGGTTAATTGAATAGTAAATATTTCATATTGTTGAAGAAACAACGACGGAATTTATGCAGCCGTGAATCATACAAGGATCCGCGAATTAACAATACTACTAAAATATTACTGTGCTAACAAATGAACAATACGTGTAGCATGTTTCTAAAAGAGATATAGAGACATTCGTTCGAGTAACATAATTAACAACCACAAAAAAGTAATAAGACACTCTGAAGCGACTGTAGCAATTAAAATAAACAGATATACATTGTTGAATCCCAGATGGAACCATGCATTCCAAAGACAGATGCCATGTCAAAGGATGGCTGGGTAAGATGGAGTAAGCTGAAGTCTATTCCTAAATGTGTTCCGTAGGAGAAGCGCTTGGAGGGCGATTATTACTCATGTACAAGAAATAGGCCGGGTCTAACTGAGTAGGCTTAGCAACGTACACGTTTCTGAGATGGGTTTGATGACGGAATATAGTGCTTCCTGCACAGTAAAAGTACGTCCACCATCCCACACACTTTTCACCATCTTACTCAAAGACCCATTAAAAAAAAGTGTCATATTCAACATTTCCAGTGTAGGGGAATAAAAGAAGCAAAATAATTTTGATTCGGATTCCATTTATTATTGCATGTGATTGTCGTAGATAGCAGTAATATGAAACTGGCTTTGTATGTTATGCTCATTTATGCTGGATTCAACCGCTCCAGCAATGATAAGGCTTGGCTAACTACGTTGTAAATTTTATTACGCGGGTGGATAGTGTGCTTTTTATGTCGAAACAGCTAAGTAGAAAGTCATAAACCTATAACAATTTAGATGACGCCACTTTTAGTATGTTTGCTTTCACATTGCAACTTTCTGTCCCATTTGCGTGCACAATTTGCATGGTTACCGCCCTTAGTCACCGAACAATATTCATTCCTATCCCACAACAATTTCAGCAACTTGAGTATTATGCAGTTGTATCTCTGTAACTCTTCCAAATAGTATCTGAATTTCCCTTACAAGTTCATCATTGTGTATCCTAGGATGCACACAGAAGGAGTTAAGGAAGGACTGCCCGTGACGAAACGAGATATAACCTGTACTGGTAGTCACAACTTTTGTTTTATCTTTATTTCCTTTACATTTGTGGCCATGCGGTTGAAGAATCTACAGACAGGAAGTCATCAAATGGCTCCGCCAAACGTCACAGTAAGAATAAGGGGTATGACATGGTGACCGTCCTGATACCATTCATAAATGTAAAGCTTTGAGTATTTGCCATGGAAGCTGCTGGAAAGGCAACAAGCCCGGACATTAACAACCGTCCTTCAATCGAAGTTTGTTAGTACCAAATTCAACTGCAAACACTTGAGTCTGAGCGAGGCCAATTTAGACGCCCTCACGGTTCTGACTGCAGCCGCACTCATCCGTATTTGTTTCAAGGCAAAACGAATGCGTCTTGCGGAAAGCGCGTCTCTAAGTGCACTGAGTCCAGAGATGAAACGCGCTCAGCCAAGGCACGACAAACAGATTACCTTGTCCTGGCCACAAATCTCGATCAGCACTTTGATATGACCAGGGGCGGCGGAAGTAATGAGACGCTGATTCGCGTCCAAAAGCGCCGAATCCGCTATGAAGGCCATTCAGCGATTACTCAAGTTCCGCGTCCCTGTTCAATTGAGACTCGCAGTCGTGGAACGGCCACCTGCCTCAGTCAGCTCATCTGCGAAGATTCACTGTCGGCATCTCGAACGTGGCTGTAAACAACGATTTGTTGAGCAAAGCGAATGCAAATAACTCGTCTTTTTCATTCAGATGGACGAGCGATTCCTTGAGATTCCCAGCAGTCGGAAATACTTTTTTAACGTTACAGATGCCACACACTTGATTCGCTCGTTTACTAACGCATGCCATTTACAGCAAAATGTATTTGTAACCTACGTGAACTCTTTCCTCCAATATGTTACCCTGCTGATTTCCTCGCCTCTGTTCGCAGATTCCACTTGATCACAGTTGTCTATTGGTAATGACAAAACGCCCAATCTAATACACTGCAACTCTCGTGTTTTGCTATGCTGCCAAGTGTAGTAAATGATGAAAAAAGCTACATCACTGTTAACATATGTATAAATCCTAAAATCCAAAATTACTTACTGTCAGTCTGACTGGCTAATTCTCCGCGGTTAAACTGAATTAGGCAAATTTTACATCATCTTCATCTTCTGAAGAGGATATGCTGAAAAAGTTTCAGGTCTTTGGTCAATGCACATTGTTAGATAGAAATCGATGAAATGCCAGAATTGTTATTTTAACTCTAAACATTTTATCTCTTCGAGCCACATGGAAGCAGCTAACATGCAACAGCATCGAGGATCTTCAGATGCGTTCCAAAGCATTTCATCATCGCTTGGCTGTTCGTTTTGCAGTATTCCACAAGTATTACAGAAACATGTACCTGTGAATTTGGGTCAAAAGAGCTGCGAAGTTACTGTTACGACTTGCCAAAAATGTATGCTAAAGGGGACTGCATCATGGTGGAGCCACTCAGCTCCACCACGGTCGTACAATGGAGGTGGCAAAGATTTATTTAAAAAACCGAAAAGGCGCTTGACAGGTCCAATCTACTTGAAACTCGCTCCAGAACACCAAGATTAGTTCTAACTCGATTACCTTCCTTCAAATCGATTCTCTTTTCAAAAGCTATCAAAGTGGTGCGACTCTTAGACTTGAGAGTGTGTCGTGAAGTGAGATTATCGGGTCACTGTAATAAAGTTTGTCCCGCAGGCGAGAAGCTCGTTTGGAAAGTGACTCGCTTGAGTGCGTTCCATCACGAATTGCGAGAAGTTAAAGGAGAATTATGATGTCGCCTGCTCTGTGTAGAAAGCAATCACACCCACCTCATCTGGTTTCCAAGATGAATTTTCTTTCCAAATGTCAAAAAACGGTCTCCAGGGTCAGCAAAGTCTCCTTGTGTCTCATTAATCTGAACACTGCTTTTCGAACTGAGATTCGGTTATGACAGTTCCGTGCCCTCAAAAACCTCTTGTCTGACGTACCGTCGTTTTGTATTATAAAAGAGAGAAATCGTTTTTGTTTCCTATCTACCAGTCTTATTCTGGTTGTTTGCTGCACTCGTCTTTACCACACTGCACTTTTACTATGACTTTAGTAGAAAACAACGCATTGATCAACAAAACAATTAGCGCCATTCGTTTTTCTAAACTACTAAGTCGCGGCAACGAAAGCTGGTTTGAATGAAAACTTTGTCATCTGAACATTTACATATCATTCCCAACATCCGTATTAATGCAATATCAACACAACTTTGGCTCTCAGATTTAGTTTTAACAGAGTGTTGTCCTTGTGCAGCCAGTAAACCATTCTGCACATGGCGTCCATACTCCCAAAAGGCGACGAATATTTGCAACCTTGATAGCATGAGCAATATCGCCATACGCAGCTGCCTCTGTCAAATTCTCTATTAGAAGACCCTTTCATATTTCTGTATTATGGTGAAAATGAAAGCTGTCAAAAATAAAACTAATTACGATGCATGGCAGTATTTCTTGTTTGTACATACACAAAATCCATCCTCCAAGCATAACCATGCAGCCTTAACCAGAAAAGACCAACTGACCCGCAATATATGACCGGGCATCGCCCCTCCCTGCCACCTCCATTCCCGTCCTGGAGGCTGGCTGACGCCTGGGTCCGCCTCAGGTGTAGGCAGGCTTTGGAAGACATTACACACCTCAGGCCTGCACAGAGGCCCCATGACAAGGCTGTCTGTGATGCTCTGGCTCCACTCCGATAATATACAGTGGGAGGAGGGGTGAGCAATGAAGCGAGCAAATGAGAGGGAGAGGAAGAGGGGGCGAGGTTGGGGGCGGGAGGGGGAGACGTAGGGAGAGTCGGAGGGAGAGAGAAAAAAAGAAAGGGAGAGAAGAGAGGAAGAGAGAGAGAGAGAGAGACAGAGAGAGACAGAGAGAGACAGAGAGAGAGTGAGAGAGAGAGAGGGAGAAAGAGAGGAAGAGAGAGAGAGAGAGAGAGAGAGAGGGAGAGAGAGAGAGATAGAGAGAGAGAGAGAGCGACAAAAGTTATAGTGGGAAATGAGCAATGCTTCGACAGAAGACTACCATCTCTCTCCCACAAAAAGTCAAATGGCAGTGATTCGTCTATTTCTTGCGTTACTCTTTCCTCTTTCCTCTTAGCTACTCAAGTAGCTCAAACCATTTCCAGAAAAGCGTTGCCAGATAAAAGACACCTTATGAAAAGTACACCATCAAAATTTGTACTCAATATATAAGGCTATCGTGACATACACTGAAAAAGGAGACCATGGTAAAGTGCACTCCTACTCGTACATCAGAGTGGTACAGACAGTGTTTAAGTGAAGGGTCTCTGGCCCGAGATGGCTATCAGACTCCACAGAGCAAAGATGGTATTGCTTTCCTCGACCAGACTGGGACGTTTTCCCTTGCAAATGACACTCAGACCCAGACAGACGGGGATCCACTAAACAGGTGAAAGATTGCCAATAGACGGCCCAGAAAACGCACAGGCGGCTAACGTTCGTGAGCAAGCTCTCGTACCATCAAGTCATTCATACAAGCGTAAATACACAAACTCAAATATGCAGACACTCACTCATGTACAAATACGCACATACAGACACACACACACACACACACACACACATACGCACACACACACACACACACACACACACACACACACACCACGCGTACGATCACATGCACATACATGTGCAGGTGCTGTCAAATTTATTTGAATAAGTGGAACATAGGCCATGCCTTTGGTTAATAAACCAAACAATGAAACCAAACAGTTGCTGTGGAACAACTTAAAAGCTACACCAAATGACATGGAGTAAAGAGAGAGATGTAACAAATCTAAAATGCTTGCAGTAATTTCAAACGATTTCACTGAAAGCATCCACTTTGCAACGAACACATATTTCCAGAGATAATGTTGCTTCCAGTAATATTCTAGTAAGGTATGACTGGCAACTCCACACAAGCAGTGCAATAAAGATACGGAAAGATGAAGCAGCTGATACTTTATGACATTGTAACGAATTGATCAGGCGAGCAAAAGCAATTGAAACATACAAAATTACCGCTTTTCATGGTTTTGTTTGCCAGAAATTTGCCTCATTCACATCCTATAAAAGTAGGAGACCTATTTATACTTGTAAATGAATCTATTGGATATCAAGTCCACAATATACAGAAGTAATCAAACAATTGACTATCAGAGTACATTATCTTGTAAATCAATCAAAGGCCACATCCAATTTAAAAACATAGTATTCAAATCTGATCAGAAGGAAGAGAACGGTGTTACAGTGTATTAATGCAATATTAAGGCATACTTACCTAAGAGATAAAATTAACCCGATAGCATTTTCAAGCTTGTCTACAGATCAATACATGCGAATACTATTCTATACTAAGGACCGTTGTGAACTTTACATCGTTTTCCCTACTTCGAGCTACTGGCAATCATGCAATAATTAGTTGACATTACATGTATACTAGGGACAGAAAAAGAAAACACAAACAATGAATGCTGTAACCATACGCGAATAAGCTAACATATCCACACAATGAAAACGTAAATAATGTGAAATCGATGTTTGTGAAACATAAGAAAGCAAAATGTCTTACTTTTACTAGCGCTTCGTAGCGTGTAGTCTGAAACACGAAATACAGAACCTCGTCCAAAAGCCTGATAGTCATCGTTATCCAGAACGTGGTAACAATAAGTTAGCAAAACAATTTGCAGCTTAATGTCACTGTCAGGAGTCACAATGTACGTCTTATGAAATGTACATATCACATGTTTGGTTATGTTTACCACTATGGTGCACTTTAACGATAATGAATAGCTACGCTGCCTCAGTGACAGTGGCTACTTCACTCGATAAGTGATGCTAAACAAACGGTGAATGGCGCACTCATGGAGATGGTAGAAACTACGAATCAACTTACCTGGTTTCCCCACTGGAGGACCTGCAATATAATGCAGCAGTGAAAATTCAGAGAAACATTGATACAGAAATGGAATACTTTGGACAATTTTATTTGCCATGGGTAGTTTCAATGATTAAAGGATGCGCAATAAACTGTTGTTAGTCATAATAAACTGAATGAGCCAAACGTATTATCTTATATGGAAAAAAATAATTTGACTCAAATAACTGTTGACAATATTTCAAACACACACACACACACACACACACACACACACACACACACACACAACACATACAAACACACATACACAAATACACGTATGTATTCACGCACGCATGCACGCACACACACACACACACGCACGCACGCACGCACGCACACAAACACACACACATACACGAACAAAAAAGCAATTAATTTGCAACCGAGCAATTAAGCAACAGAGCAGGTAATCAATAAAAAGCAAACAAAATGAACAAGCAAGAAAGCGAACGAACATTTTTGCCCGTACTTTCTTTGTTCAAAACAATGACATGGAAAATGAAGGAAACTATCAAGAACTGTTTTGCAAAAATACTAAGAAAATAAAGCGCAACATACCTGAACTTTCAATTCTTGGTCCTTGGGAAGAAATAAAAAAGATCATAGTTTTACATCTGCTCATGGTGAGATGAGAAGCAAAACAATAGAGAGCACACACTGTCTTGTTGCAAATTATGTTGTTAAATCTGCCGTAACCACAATTCTCTTGTGCAAAATTGCTACAAATCAGCATGAGGAAACTATACACCATGTCGACAAATGCTTAATATAATCCTCCAACAGTCTTCATATCATTGCAAGATTCAGCGAATGACAAATAACAATAGGTTCAAATCTAATTGTCTGTGTTCATGGGAGTAAGATAGTATTTGGTCAGCTGTCTTTCCAAGATGTGTGTCGAACTATTCTGGCTGAGTATTATTCGCCTGACAATAATCAGTCGTGGTGTGATAAAGGCGATCGGTATGGTCGATATATATGTTTGAATACAGCCTAATAATACATCCAACGTTCACCCGTCCGTCTCTACTCTATTCATTCATTCATCCATCCATCAATCTATACATTGGTGTGTCCATCTAACATCCATCCATTCATTTATCCATTCATCCATCCACTTAAAATGATGTATATATCCATTCATTTATCTATTCATCCAAACATCCATCCACCAATCGTCTGAATATATTCATCCATTCATCCTTCTATCATCCACTCGTCGGTCTCAACGTCCTTCTGTCCGTCTCTCCATCCTTCCTTCCACCTATCCATCTATCCATCCATCCGTCCGACTGTCCATCCATTTATCGATCGATCGATCGATCCATCCACCCACCCACCCATCCATCCATCCACCCATCCATCCATCCATCCATCCATCCATCCATCCATCCATCCATCCATCCATCCATCCAACCATCCATCCATCCATCCATCCATCCATCCATCCATCCATCCATCCATCCACCCATCCACCCATCCATCATCCATCCATCTATCCATCCACCCATCCATCCATCCATCCATTCCATTTAGCCATCCTATTTTCTATCTATCTTCATCCCTTTCTGTAGAGTCTGCCTTTTCAACAAACTAGATAAAAAGCTCCTTAAAGATGAATGACACATTAAAATACAGCAAGACTGGAGCTGCTTCTGAGTTTATTGCAACCAAAACTCCCATGTGCCGGGCTTGAATGCTTGCCTGGGTAGAGTATCACTGCAACACCATTGGAACGCAGTACAGAAAATCAACAGGCAATGACTGCCGCTACATACGCTATTCATCTGGTGAGGCCTGTCGGTGAAAGACTTCCATGATCTTTCCTAGATTAGAATGATGTGGGCCCAAGCGACTCATCTGGGTTTGAGAACATTGCAGTATAAGCAACCCAGCAGGCTTTTATCATTTCATTTCATTATTTGGTTTATGATGTATTAATATATTATATATGTATATATATATATATATATATATATATATATATATATATATATATATATATATATATATACAAACCCTAACACAGTGCTGAACATTCTGCAGGGGACGGACAGAACGTTTCGGGCCTCAGGCAAGGACACCAATCTACGTGCCTGCCCGTCTGCCTGTCTACCGCATCCCTATCTGCCTGCCTGCCTGCCTGCTTGCCTGTTATTATTTATCCATCCATCCATCCTATGCATCCATCATCCATCTATCATCCATCTATCATCCATCCAACCATCCATCTATCCATCATCCATCCATCTATCCATCCATCCATCATCCATCATCCATACATCTATCTATATTTATACGTTTATCTAATTGTTTATTCATATGTTTGTTTATACATTAATCAATTTATTTATCCATCTACTGATTTAGACAGCCAGCCAGCCAGTTAGTATGTTATAAGCCCAGCAGCTAGGGGCTCCAGCTGATGAGTGGGCGCTTGAGCGGCTTTGGCGATTTACTCTCGTGTGTGTGTGTGCGTGCGTGTGTATTCCTGCGTGCGTTTGTGCGTGCATGTGTATGCGTGCGTGCGTTTGTGCGTACGTGCGTGCGTGCGCGCGCGCGCGTGAGTGTGTGTGTGAGTATGTGTGTCCACCAGTAACGTTTTCGAAAAGAAGCGAAAGGGTCGAAGTTGTAAGTCTGGAGGAGCTGTTTTTTTATACAGGTCATATTCCTGTCTATTCATTCAGCATGTATGGGACTAGCTGAACATCTTTCTCAACACGTCCACTTTTACACTTAATTATCTACCCTTTTTCTTACAAAAATGTCTATTGCTCATCGGCTTGAGTAATTGATTGAAACATCGGTCCACACCATCCTCCTGAACAGACTGCAGCAAAAATTTTGACTAAAAGAGGTAACCCTGAAATGGATAAACTCTTTTCTGCATGATCGATCACAATCAGTGAGAGTTGGGCGTCGTACTTCTTCCCTGTCAAAACTGATCTTTGGAGTTCCCCAAGGCTCAGTTCTTCGACCACTGCTGTTTCTCATCTACATGCTCCCTCTGAGCAATATATTCAAGAAACATGGAATACCGGTTCATATGTTTGCCGATGACACCCGGGTCTACATCACTACATAACCTGGGAAAGAATCCGGTGATGTCCTGCGACTCGACAGTTGCCTGCGGGAGGTAAAAGTTTGGATGAAAAACAATTTCTTGCAGCTCAATGAAGACAAGACTGGGGTCATTGTTATCGGTTCCCACCATAAGCTGGCTCGAATGCCACCTGTCCAAGTCAGATTGGGTGACGCCGTCATCACGCCCTCGGAATCGTCCCGTAACCTTCGTGTTGTCTTTGATAGAAAACTAGAGCTCACCGACAATGTCACTTTAGTCTGATGGTCCGGCATCTATCATCTCCATAGAGTGGGCCAAATTCGAAAGTTTTTATCAGAGGAAGCCACAGAAAGTGGTTCATGCACTGATAATTGGCAGATTGGATTACTGCAATTCTGTACTACAGTGTCTCCCCAAAAAGACACTCTGCAAGCTTCAACGCATACAGAACTGTGCCGCCAGAATGGTGAAAAGAGTGAAGAAGACGGAACACATCGGCCCAGTACTCAAAGATCTGCACTGGCTACCTGTCCACAAGCGAGTTGTCTTCAAGATATGCACGCTCGTCTACAAATGTCTCAAAGATGAAAATATGCCATTGTACCTATGTGGCCTGGTCAATCTGTATAAACCAGCCCGATCTCAGATCGGCCCATAGTGTTCTCCTCAGATGTGCCCTAGTGAAGCTCAAAAAATTGGGAGATAGAGCTTTTGTTGCTACCGCCCCGAGGCTGTAAAAATCTCTCCCAGAACCACCCAGATCTGCCCCATCTCTGTCTAGCTTCAAAAGAGGCCTAAAGACCTTCCTCTTTCAAGACTGAAACGACAATATGCTGTTGTGTAAAGCGTCGAAGAGCAGCAGAAGAGCTGAATTCAGGCGCTCTATAAATGACTTCAGTTCAGTTCAGTTCAGTTCAGTTCAGTCTCTTAACCCTGAGATGGGTTATTGAGGCACCACTGATGACTTTCGGACAATCTTCTTCCATCGATCTCTATCCTCTGTGGCTCGCTGTGAGTCAGCAAAGGTCAAGCCTGTCCACTCTTTGATGTTGTCTTCCCACCTCTTTCTCTGCCTGCCTCTCTTTCTCCCACCTGGTACGGTACCTTGCAGGATGATCTTGGCCAGCCCACAGCTTCTTGACACGTGACCGTACCACTTCAGCTTTCTGCTTTTCACGATTGAGAGCAGGTCTTCGTACTGTCCAAATGCTCTCCTGATCCTGTTGCTGACTTCCTCATTCGTGACATGGTCTTTATATGAGATGTTCAGAATCTTGCGGTAGCATCTCATTTCCAGGGCTTGTATCCGCCTCTGTAGTTCAGATGTGAGTGTCCAGGACTCGCATGCATACAATTATACGGAGATGGCCAGCGTGCGCATGAGCCTGATTGATCTTCGACGCGAGAGGGATATTTCTGTCACGCCATATTGGCTTCAACTTTGCCAATGCTGCTGTTGTCTGTGCTATCCTGGACAGTATCTTTGGTTTGGACCCTTCATCATTCACAATAGATCCCAGGTATTTGAAGTTGTTCACAGCTTCCAGTTTTTGGCCCTTCACTTTGATTTTCATTTTGAAGCCCCTAGGGTTGTTCGTCACCACCTTGGTCTCTGGGCGCTGATCTAAATGCCATATGCCTGTGAGGTCTTGTCCAGGTGCTCGACAAGACTAGTCCGCTCCTCTTCACTTCCTGCTAATCCATCAATGTCATCAGCAAAACGTATGTTGGCGATCTTTCTGCCACAGATGCTGATTGATCCTTTGTGGTTTGCTAGGGCATCAGTCATTATCCTTTCGAGGAAGAGATTGAATAGTGTGGGGGAGAGTAGACAGCCCTGTCTGACTCCGACCGTTGTCCTGAACCATTCGCCTGTGGTACCATTGAACAGGACTGCGCTGGTCGCTCTGTCATAGAGATGTTCGACGACATTGATGATCTTGGAGCTGATGTTGTAGCTTGTCATTGTGGCCCACAGCGTAGCATGCCAGACTCTGTCAAATGCTTTCTTAAAGTCTATAAAGACATGGAACAGATCTTGTTGGTGTTGTAGATGTTTCTCACACAGGACTCTTAGATTGAAGATCTGTTCGGTGGTGCTCCTACCTCGTCTGAAACCTGCCTGCTCTTCAGCAATGATTTTCTCTGCCTAAGGTTTTAATCTGTTCAGCAGTATTTTCAGCATGACCTTGCTGGGATGGCTGATAAGGCTGATAGTGTGGTAGTTCTGGCACATTAGCAGGTTTCCTTTCTTGGGCAATGTAATCACTAGGGACTGTGTCCACGGGGTTGGCCAATCTCCCTTCTGCCAGATCTTATTGCCAGATCTAAATGACTTACATACATACATTTGCAGGCAGAACCCGACATGTTCTATCACGAAATTCCCCGCCCTAGTCTCTAGCGACTCTTCAGGCCCGACCACCGCGCCAATCAAGCCAGTTAGGAAGGGGAAGCGAAGGCGAAGGAGGAGTGCAAACGGTTGGGCAGGGAATGGAGTGCAGATTGATTTGCCGTATCGACACTCTGATAATTGTGTCATCGATCGGGAGGAAGATACTTCCCGTCGTCCTCATTAGTTGGAGATTGCTATCTCCGTCTCCATCAAGCGCGGTTTACTCCAGGCCAGACCCTTCTCTGTCACAGATGCCAGGCCGTCGTGTCAAAGACCGCATTGCTGGCACTGGTGGTGCCCTGCATGTCCTGCCAGCCTGGGACTCCCTGACCCTCGCTGCCCTAGGCGTCTTGATCCTCAAACATGTTTCCTAGACAATGGATATGCAATCCAAAGCAATTCAAAGCAATCCAAAGGCCATTTCCGGTACTATTTTAGAGTGCTTGCTGCAATATTACAGGAGTGGGTATCAAAATTGGGACGACAAAGCAGACATGATCTTGTTATGGAAACGAATGTATTACAAGAACTGGCTGATTGGACGTTGCGTATGATCGCAGCAATCACCTTCAAGAAGACCGGAAATACATTTGGATTGGTATGGGTTGGCTTGGACTGCATATGCATAGTTCTGGAAAATTATTTCTGGCTCGCAGCAGTCTCTCTTATCTGCAAAACACATTTTCTCAAAAAACGTGGGTGCGCCAGGACTCAGGCGGCACAAAAACCAAAGACGCTTTTTGTGCACAAAATGTGTTGGTTGACTTTTTAAAATATGGACCTTTCAACCGAGTTCTGAAGTGATTTACATTGGCACCATTCCAAATGAGGATGGTATATATTTAACTTCACACGAACACACACACACACGTACGCGCGCATACACCCAGAGAGAGAGAGAGAGAGACAGAGAGAGACAGAGAGAGAGACAGAGAGAGACAGAGAGAGACAGAAAGACAGAGACAGAACGACAGAGACAGCTAGACAGAGAGAGAGAGAGCGAGAGAGAGAGATGGGTGGTTAAGCTGAAGATGTGTTTGTGCAGCACACACACACACACGCACACACACACACACACACAGATAGATAGATAGATAGAGAGAGAGAGAGAGAGAGAGAGAGGAGAGAGAGAGCAAGAGAAAGAGAGAGCAAGAGAAAGAGAGAGACAGAGACAGAGAGAGACAGAGACAGAGAGAAAGACAGAGAGACAGAGAAAGACAAAGAGAGAGAAAGCGATAGAGAGAGATAGAAAGAGACACAGAGAGATATAGAGAAAAAGAGAAAGAGAGAGAGATAGAGAGCGAAAGAAAGAGAAAGAAAGAGAGAAAGAGAGAGAGAGAGAGAGAGAGAGAGAGATGGGTGGTTAAGCTGAAGATGTGTTTGTGCAGCACATACATAGACTCATGAAAGGAAACGCAGAGCGCCAGGAGATAAAACAGTTCAATAGCGTGCAAACACGTTCAGGTCACTCGCGTTCATCATACATCGACGCAAGAGCAAGTTGTTTGCAAAATTCGCGTGTCTTGATCATCGTCAGACACGAAATACAACAACTTCAGCGTAAAACCAGCAACACGCTGTTTGAGCAAGGGCACTGGGATGGCGGACAGATTTCTAGCATGGGGAGGGCAGAGTCAAAGGGGAGATAACTCAAATATCATCCCACGACTTCCGTTGGTTAACGATGTTTCTGATTGGTTGTTTGTGCACTCTGCAATCCAGCCATTAATACAAATAACAATCTGCCAAGCCCGGCACGTTTTCTTTAACCACTTGAGTGCCTCCTGCGCGAGCCCGGGTTTACTCGAGAAAAAAAACCCTCCTAGGATCACTGTTTTTCACGACAGTTCGTGCTGCTCGTGTGAAAGCAGTTTTTCAGTCTTCTCCATCGACCACGCTACACTCACGTTAAGATTTGAAAAGTCGGCAATATGAATTCAGGAAAGATCAATACAATAACTCTCAATGTTTTGTTGACATATGGAACATTTTTATGAAAAAGTTTCGGGCATTTCATTTCCACAAGAAAAGTTCATTTTGCACTCGAGGAGGTGAAGCGCAATTCCAGAAAGTTTCTTTTTCTGTGAAATGAGACGACAACTTGAGGCGATCTTGGATTTAAAAAAAAGAGTTGTTCCCTGTCCCTTTTTGTCGTAGAAGTGCATACGCGTTTGCCATAGTATGTACACAAATGCAAAAGTGACAACTTGATAACTCTACTTCAAGTTATCTAAAAGTTGGTCTAGAGCTACATAACTGCCACCTCTGTTTAGTGTTCGTTTTTAAAAGGGAAAATGTCCGAGTTTTCACAATAGAAAAAAAAAACCATCAGCACAGCCATATAAGATTGTCGTGGTGGGAGCTAGGGCACAATCTATAACAAAGGTGTGCATTTATTTGCCATTAAGATGTCTTTGAATATTTCCAAATATATCCCAAACGTTTTTGTGTATGGTGAAACAGGTTCGTTGTCAATGTATCGGCTTGTCACACTGAGAAGTGTTAAATACTAGCTCCGTTTTACAGAAATGCCTCCTTCACGACTGCCCCGTAAAGAATATGAAATGATACTTGTTAGAGAGAGTTATATAACTGGTGTTCCAGGATAAAAGTTGTCCTGTTAAAGTATGGAATGGAAAGTGTATGGAAGTCCCAATCAGTAACAAATGAAAGAGTTTCTTCAACAGCTCCATGGCAGAATAATAACCGATTATGATAGAACCTGGAGTGACTGTATTCATACACGTACTATATATTTATTGTATTGTACTTTCAAATCTGTTAGATGCCTTGATAACTATATTAAGACAGTAACCAAACACATATTCCGAAATGATCCGTTTCAGACTGGGCATAAGCGACATAACGGTACACAAATATTGATACTACAGCAACGTTGATCTCACTGGCCCATTGTGTACAGAAGCAGAGGAAGACGAAGAACATTTCTTCCTCCAATGCCCCTATATACGAGGATTTCAGAAGGACTCATTTACTAGTTGCAAAACATGTCTCAAATGCAGGATACCTTTGTACATTTGTTATCAAGTGCCAACGAATCGGTTATGTGGGCTGTCTGTCTGTATTTGATTTATGCATTTAAACGCCGTATCACCGCTCTGTATGATATGTTCGAAAAATGAAGTAATGCGACAATTACATGCGCATTGTAATGGGCCTGAGGCTTGACAATAACTTTAATCGATGTGGTCAAAGCTTGGAGAACACGCCTTTGTTGTCCAGTCTTCGAGGGCTGTCGTGGGAACTTCGTAAGTCTGGAGGCCAAAGCCACTCCCTACATGTCACCAAACCAGCCACCTAGATAGCATGATACTCCCGACTGGTCTTCAACCCTGGTCCATTGGCCGCTTGATTAAGCCTCCAAGAATAGAATGTTTTGTGTTCAGAAAGTTACGAGTGCAAACACTCGTGGTTCTTTGGCTCCTGATAGACATAATGCCTTATGTAACTAGAGCAATCCAGAGAAATCAATCGAGCACGAGATACCGGTTTGTCCTGCTTTGATCAGTCCGTCAGGCCTCCGGTGATACGTATCAATGTCCCAGTTTGTATTCTATCACATACTACTTTCGTTTAGTTTGTCTTCTTTTCTAACTGCTTTTCTTTTGTCTGTTGGAAAGCATGTCCATCGCTTTGGTGCGTAACATTTCCTATTCATTAAGATAAAACTCAACGTCATCTAACCGCTCATCCTGGACACATTATTTACTTCGCCAAAAGTCACTTTCATTCATCCTTTTTGCGTGGCTCCTTCCACCCCACAGTCTTTTATCTCCAGAAATCCACACATCACCTTTGGATTCATCCACTTCTGTCTACCCATTCATAGTTCATCTATCCGTACAAGCATTCATCCAACCATCCATACATCCACTCATTCATTTAACTGTCCCCTCTGATAATTTCGCTCCCTTTATCTGCATGCATCTCAATACAATCCAATTATTGCTCTCTATCTGTCTGTTTGCCTGCCTGTCTGTCTGTCTGTCTGTCTGTCTGTCTGTCTGTCTGTCTGTCTGTCTGTCTGTCTGTCTGTCTGTCTGTCTGTCTGTCTGTATCTCTCTCTCTCTCTCTCTCTCTTTCTCTCTGTCTGACACTCACATTTATACACTGATGCATTCGAACACTCTACCATCTCTGTGTTGCAGCATTCTTATTCATACACTCAGACCTCCATTCAAACACTCCATCGATCTGCTGCTACCAGGTCTCATTCCTGACCGGGAGAGGGCAACTCACCGACGACGTTGAGTTTGACGCGTTTGTAGTAGCCCTGTATGGAGGTGATCTGGCACTCGTACACGCCGGCGTGGTACTGCTCCGTGGTGCCGATGACGAGGTTCCAGACGGTGACATCCCCTGGGTGGATCTCGTGCTCCACCTGGAAGTTCCCGTCCTTGATCCAGGTAACGGTTCCCACTGTCAGGAAGTCCCCATCCAACAGCCGCCAGGCCACCTGTGTACAGCAACATGTAGTCTTTGCATGTTGAGGGGGTTTCATAATTGTAAACTAAGGGTCCGTCACATAGGATAAATGCACACACATGATAAACTACCGCAATGTCATAATGCTGAGAAGCACGCCTTGTCGACTACTTCAGTTTGTGCCAGCTTCAGTTGAAGAGCAGCGATAAATGCCACTACATAAATAGTGTAAATCATTTCTCAGAAATAAAAAAGAGGATGTTACGTTTGCAACAGAACCAGTTAAATGGAATATTTTAAAGTTATGCACACAAGCAAGTGCGCGCATGCATGCATGCAACTGTCAATACATATTGCAGTAAATTCCGGTGAGACACATAAGACCAAAACACAAATACAACACTTCAAGGAACGGAAACGCTTAAAAAAAGGAATATCAGAGTACGAGTATCCTTTCAAAATGAGTGCAGTGAATGGAAATACAAGAAGAGCAGGAGAACGACCATTTGGAATGCATCATACAGTTTTATGAAAGCCAGAAAAGAAAATCACTAACGGAGTTTGGGAGAAGGAAAGAAAACAGAAGAAAGGACTCAGTGTAAGCTTCTGATTAACTACGTGCGCGCGCGTGTGCCCTAGTTGTAACGAAACTGCAGACCGAGACTTGATCTCTATAACCAACTGGAAGTATGCCCTCGGAACTGCCACCCTTTCTTCTATGTGATCCTTATCAGCGAGGGAACCCTATGAGTGCTGCTGTGTACACACTTCACATTACCTGAGCCGAATAGTTTGAAGGTGTATGTACATGTATTTGACTACGTTATCTACGTTATCTCCGTATTCTTGTATGCATGCGAGTCCTGGACACTCACATCTGAACTACAGAGGCGGATACACGCCCTGGAAATGAGATGCTATCGCAAGATTCTGAACATCTCATATAAAGACCATGTCACGAATGAGGAAGTAAGCAACAGGACCAGGAGAGCATTTGGACAGTACGAAGACCTGCTCTCAAACGTGAAAAGCAGAAAGCTGAAGCGGTACGCCCGGTCACGTGTCAAGAGGCAGTGGGCTGGCCAAGACCATCCTGCAAGGTAACGTACCAGGTGGGAGAAGGAGAGGCAGGCAGAGAAAGAGGTGGGAAGACAACATCAAAGAGTAGACAGACTTGACCTTTGCTGACTCACAGCGAGCCACAGAGGATTGAGATCGATGGAGGAAGATTGTCCGAAAGTCATCAGTGGTGTCTCAATAACCCATCTCAGGGTTAAGAGACTGAACTGAACTGAACTGAACTGATCTACAGACATACGCCATTCTTGAACCGTTAGTCCGGCCAGATACTGATCATTACAGTTATTTAGGGTTAGGGAAGCAAAGGAGAAACAACAAGGTAATATATACCCTTTTCAAGCACCACCATCACAGTCACATCATCTCGTCTCTCAGAAATGAATTGAGTCAACATCGATTCTTTGTGCTACACGCATCAATACTAAGAAAAGAACCGTCATATAATGTCTAAATGGAAAAGTCATGAGTTCGTACTATACATTGACTTGTTAAGAGAAAGGAGAAAAACATGACAAAAAGAACGGAGAAAATAGCAACAAGACTTCAAAGAAGAGCACGTTTTCAACCTTTCCCTGAAATGGCCGCATTACAACAGGCGATTCCACACGGTCCACTCTGACGATCAGCAGCGTGCGCCGTTGTGGCAGCCAGTCGTGTTTTTGAATAGTGGAGCGAGAGCATCAGCAGTTGTCTGCGATTGGAGGATATCTGTCATGTAGACAGCATCAGTGTGGAACGTGTGGAATCGCCTCGCGACAGCCTTACGCGACGTACGATCCATCGTAGCAATATCGGTGGCAATTCGAAGGGATCTCAACAGTACCTGCTTTATGACAATTAACACCCCAAAATAGTGGCCGTCGTGCATCCAGCCGACCAGCAAGACAAATGACCAGCAAGGAAAAAAGAAGCAACCCTTTATTTTAAAAACATGCACTGGACCATTTTGTGCTGTTTTGTAAAGTGTAGTCACATAAAGACAGACTGTTTCATATATAACAGAGAGCTACTCAGGACTCATTTCATACAGAAATTATTCACTGCACGCGTCAGCATTAATGAATTAGATGACTTAACATACAAATACAGAGGTAGTCTACTGGCAGAGTAACAGTTACTTTTAATGTGTTAGTCACTACGGCTAGTCTAATTAATGATTCGATTAGAACAAATCAACGTTTCCAGTAACACAAACAGTGACGACCTTATCGAATAGCTAATGTATACGTCAATCGAATATGTTATGTCGACCTTAAGTTTGAATATCTGTTTCACCTGCAGTTGCAGAATGCGACAAGTTAGCAATGAACTCAGATTGCAAACAGGATTTACACAACCTGCTTATCTGTTACAGAGCAACGTGCCACTTGATACTGACATCTATACGACATTTATATCTCCCAGACGCTCACAATAAAAACTAATGTAGACAAAGATTATCTTCTGGTGTAACGATGTGGCGCCCTCGTAGAATGCCATGAAACATGAGAGCATCAAAAGATGCAACTATGTAAAGATTATTGTCAATAACTATTTTGCAACCTGCCTTCTATAATGCATATTTACCGACTCGTGAATTCCGGTTGCCCCTAATTTGTTTTAGACCAATCGTCTCCTGAAGTACTTCTCATGTCAAACAATGTCAAGTATAGCCGTGAGGTGATCAGCAAACTACAGACAGTTGTCTACATTCAACGCCCACGTCTACACGTTTGAAGGCAACAAAGTTAGTCTAAAGTCTGTTTCTTTGACATTCAACGCTAAAACGTTGACAGTCAGTGGCGAGAGTGATGTGAAAGGAACACGAGTAACTTTTTTATTCATGCACTTGCCCAACAAAGTTGTAAATGGCAAAGCTGCAATTCAACTTCAAAATTGTTCCTGAAGAACACCCACTTACAGCGAATGGACATCTTGTACGCAGTTTTTACCACAACTATGGACTCACCATTCTGTGGCATTCCTACCTCAGATCTTCTCGAAATGTAACACAAAATTGTCTGGACAATTCGAGTAATGGCATCAAGGACGCATGAAAACCACAGCAGTGGAAACAAAGAATGGTGCACCTTCTTTTCGACACAGACGATGTAATGGTGACGATAGGACGGCAAGCTCCTGAAAGTTTTCGTGGTGATAGTGCACTGACCCAAACTAGCTCAGGCACTGTCGTAATTATATGCAGACGTTACGCCAAAACTACGGAGGGATGCGACAATTTGGAAATATATTACAGAAGAAAACGTAGACTTCATGAAAAACTTATGACTTTTTATGATTGTAAACGCTTTTCGAAAACTATTGAAGAAGTCTCTTTTGTAGTAAAGGTTAGTCTTGAGTCCTATGGTATTCAGCCATCTCTAAGGCTTTTCATGATTAAATGACAGTATACTTACTGTCCTCCCAGACGAATCTAATGTCATCAGAACGCGAGACCAATCAATTTCATGTCAGCTTATACTGGAAAGGGACGACTGTGGCATTTATACGCACGCAACAGAATCGAAACGAATGCCCCTGTCTCGCTGTATCGTTCGACACGCAAACACTGCGTTGGGAGACTAAGACTATATCATTGCAGGACTATGGAGCATCGAATTCAACTATGGTCGTTATATGGCTGTCCTATTCACCACCGGTCATTGAATTTAACGTATTCCCTAAGTATTTGTATTCATATACATTTAGACATCTGGCATATTTCGCAGTTATTTTGATAAAATGGATTATCATCTGCATATTGGTCTTTTGGTTTTGTGATGCGAAACAGAGAATTGAAAGAAAAGAGCACACGAATTAATTTCAACAGTACAAGTATATTCAAGGGCCAGATCTTACCAGGCACTGAAACTGTCTGGTCGGATTGCAAAATCCTAACATTTGACCTATTACAAACAATAATTGTGCAATTTTACCACAATATATACACACTAACAAGGATGATGGTTAATGTGAAGAATGTATGCTTATGAACACAATGTACGGCAACCTGCAAATGGTAAATTTTCAAAATGATCAATTCCTCTAAAAAATTGCGTTCAACAGTTCTACAAAGTATGCCAAAACATAGAATAAAATAAAACTTTTCTTCAGTCAGATGTTTCAAAACAAAAGCTTAGCCGATCAGCTCTTACTTATTGTTTGTTTTCCTTCCATTACCATATGATGTCAAACTACTCTAAAAAGAGAAGAACAATAAAAAAACTACATGAGTTATTAAAAAGGAGGTCGTTCTGTATCACTGTTCAAATGAAAAACAAACAATAACAACGACAACAACAACCCCTGTCACAAAAATCCTCTGGAGAAGAAAGCTTTCTTTACTGGATGAGTTCCACCACGGATCACTCCCATTCTGTCCTCTCTCCCTCCTGCAGCGGGTCACGTGGAGACATTCCCGTTAAGCTGCGTCTCAGCCAGCCATGGGCTCTATAGTTGTTCGGGTGCTTTGAGCATTTCCCCAGCAACTTTAATGCTGCCCCTGCACATAACAACAAGATCGTTGCGGAAGTTTTGGTAAAAAGGTGCGATGGTTCCTTGAAAGCTCCATGTAAGCAGCGAACACTTGTTTGGCCATGGTCGGGAAATCGGTTTACTCTCAAATGGTTCTTTCAACCAAGAGCTTTGCTAACAATCGGCCAGCTTAGAAATAGTTTTGTTCTGCTAATTAGTAAGGGATGTTCTGATGTCGTTCTGGATATGTGTAAACATTTTCGACGTAATATTTTATAGAGTGACACATTTATTTTCTGTCATAATTATATATGAGAATGATCGTATGCGAAAGTTTGCACACACTTTGAACTTATATTATCACATATACATAGTACTTTGTTGTTCTTGAATAAGTCTCTCAGGTGATATTTCCAGTACATGTTAATAGCCATGGTTTAATAGGCATGTTCAGTTTGTCAACGGGAAATAGTGTGCATGATTTATTTAATGAAGACCGAGACCGAGAGTCTCATGTTTTCTGTGTCACTGTTGCTCAGTGCAGGACAGTCAGTGCAGGTACAATGACACGAAGCGTATCGGATACTTTGTCCTCGGGAGCTCGACTGTATTGTTTAGTTATGCATCCATATACAACTTCGGAATATGTCTGCGCAGATGCGTTCATACTGAACAGCACATTCACATAATTACTTCTCCTATATTTCGATATCATTTCTGTGACCCACAAAGTATCTCTAATGCGGGTCCGGTTCAACGAATGCGTGAGTGAGTCATTGAACGTGTTTGTACATGCGTGAGTACGTGAGTGAGTCATTACTAAAGTGAATTCGTGCGTGAAGGTATTTGGAAGTGAGTGAGTAAATGAGTACGTCATTGCGTGAGTGACGGACTGATGTATACGTGCTCGATTTCACGAAGCCATGTACTCTGAAAGTGAGAGAGTGCGAACTTGCGGGCTTGTATTCGCAAGTAAAATAAGAAAATAGTGAATAAGTGAGCGAGTGAGTGATCAAGGAAGCTGATGGTTGTTTGGTGAGTATGCGGTGACGTGTAAAACGAATAGAACGAGCATGTGAGTGAGTGAGTGAGTGAGTACACCAGCCTGCAAATCAATCAATTAGTTTGCTATTCAGCCAATGGTGTCTCCGACGACAAAAAAAGATTCAAATACTAAGAAAAAGAAAACAGTCTACACTCTATGCAAGCAATGCTTTGCTTTGCTAAAACGTAAGGACTGCAGGGTGAAACACGTTTCAGACGTAGGTCCCAGCAGCACTACCTGCCGTGACATTGAGTTGAGTCAAGACACCAGTGGAAATGTCCCGAAGCCTGCGTACCTGCTTGGTGCTCAGGTTCTCCACGGTGCAGGGCAAGATGGCCATGCCTCCCTCGCGCACGGTGATGTTGGTCTCTCCAGGTAGGAAGTGGGGTTCCTGCGCCTCTTGCTGACGGGCGACGCTGGCAGCACCTTCAAAGAAGGAGAGTCTTGGGTGACCATTGGAGTAGACATGGGGCTCGATGTGTGCATGGCATGACTGATACAGGTCCTACTTGGTCCTCAGTGCTGTTAGATTTATAAAAATGGTGACTAGAAGATAATAGATGCATTTCTTACAATAATGTATCCTAGCGGATACCCAGTTATACAAGAGTGCACGAGATGACAAAATGGGCACGCAATGACTAATTAATTAATAGAAGTTCTATACACGCACACAAAAGTAACTCAAACGTATGCAAGCTAATGCGAACCCAAGCAGCATGCAAGCTCACACACACACACACACACACACACACACACACACACACACACACACACACAGACACACACACTTTATCGTGCGCGCGCATGCAGCCACACATGCACGTGTATATTTATCTACGCAAGCCCAAACATCCACACGTACGCAAACACATAAACGCACACACGCGAGCGCACATACATATATACATACATGCTCGCGAGTGTGTGCAATCTATTTGCACACGCATGCTCACATGTAAACGCACTCTCCCTACTGTCTCTCTCCCTCCCTTCACCGCCCACTCTCTCCCTGTCTGTACATGTATATGTATGCCTCTCTCTCCCCCCCCCCTCTCCCCCCCTCTCTCTCTCTCTCTCTCTCTCTCTCTCTCTCTCTCTCTCTATATATATATATAGTATATATATATATATTATATATAATATATATATACACACACACACAAACATATATATATATCATATATATATATATATATATATATATATATATATATATATATATAATCAATAGTATTGCGAATACGTTAGAAAAACTTAGACCTGAAGGTAAATATAGAAAAAAGGTAATGGTATTTAGAAAAGGTGAACACCTCGCCACGGGGGAAAGCTCGTTTTTAGATGTTATAACATTGAAAGTAGTTCACCAACATAAGATGATTGGCCTTGTGTTTACTACGAGATTGTCAATCTAAACTGCATCAAAACAGATGGAGAGCAAAACGCCCGTGTCTGAGACTCTGCACATCACTAATGAAAAGTACATATATAAGAAATATACGAGTAGTTGCAATGTATACATACTACACAGTGAAGTTAAGAAAAGAAAAAGTAGAGAGCGTGTCAGACAATCCCGTCGATACAAAGTGAGGATGCAAGGCACGCAACGACACGTGGTTTACTTCGATCAAATTATTTAACCATATCTAGTGCATAACCTGTATTTGCAATGGGTCGATGGCCTCAACAATAAGTTTAGTTCAGTTCTCTGTCTGTCTGTCTGTCTGTCCTGGTCTGGTCTGGTCTGGTCTGGTCTGGTCTGTCCTGGTCTGGTCTGGTCTGGTCTGGTCTGGTCTGGTCTGGTCTGTCCGTCCGTCCGTCCGCCCGCCCGCCCGCCCGCCCGTCTCTCTCTCTCTCTCTCTCTCTCTCTCTCTCTCTCACTCACTCACT
>JAWQFJ010002370.1:132673-142673 GCA_034096865.1 Theodoxus fluviatilis
CAACATCACCCACAAACTCGCCACGGTACCAGCTCCACTGCCCTCTTGTCCACCGCACCTAACTCCTTGCGGCACTCCAAACGTCGACTCCACTGCCCTTCCCAAGCCCACAACCATATCACAACCTCTCCTTCTCACCGACGACACACATTCCACACAAACACGCTTCCCAGACACATAGACACAACATCATATCCCCTTCACTACGCCACCAACACTTACACATCATTACATCCATAACCCGACCTATCCTTGACTTCCACCCACAAAAAGCTCAGACATCGCCACTTGCCTCCCTTACACACAAACACCGCAACACACTACACCACACTCCCCACAATCAACACAGTCAGTCCTGTCCGCAAAAAAACGGTCAGAGCATCCACTGCCCCTTTCCACCCACTCGATCCTCATCCGCTAACTCACACACACACCACAGCGAAAACGTAAGGACAGATAGCAACACACCAACCCACAGACACTGACCCACCCCATTCGTCACCCACTAAGTCCTTCACACAACACAGCACTACAATGCACCACAACAGCTACACACACACAACACACCACAGGCAACACACAACACATACACTCCACCACACAACTCAAGCCCACACACGAACCAACACAACAACAACACCCACAGCACACAGTTTGGGACGGAGCACAAAGCCAGGGAACGCACGACACCAGAGACCACTACCACAACCACTACACACAAAGACACACAAGACCAAAACCAAGAACACAACACACCCAGGCAAAACAAGACTTACTCACACCACATCCAGTGTCCACACAACACATCCAACAACCACTACACCGAATGTCAACTAACATCACATCAACTGGCACCACACAACACACTACCACACACCAACCACACACAGACAAAACAATCAGCAAGACCCACAAACAGTCCACACACAAGGAACACTACACCGCCCACAACCACAACTCAGCACACACACCACCTGTACTGATGCCACACCACTACTCACATACAAGTCAACACTTCCACTTTGAACCTCACAACGTCGACACTAACCTGCCAGTGACCACCACACACAGATACACTCCCCCGACTATAATTGCACCTACACCACCTCAAAAAAACAACGCATCACTACAACACTCACTACACACCGTAACCCATTCCACCAACACAGGACACAAATACCTCACACCACCACAAACACGTTCACCACAGACAACCACATTCACGAAAGACAAACTCCCACATGCCCACATTACACAGACACACACCACCCACAACACACAACGTCACAACAACACACACCAGAGACAGACTAACTACACCCACACACAACACTAACGTGTAGCACACCACACACAGAACACAGCCCCCACAAAACAACACAACCTCACACACACAAACACACTACACCCAGCGACTCGCCCACACAACAGCAAACACACCCCCATCACACATCCACTGCCCACCACTACAATTAGACCACTTCGCGCGCTACGACACACACTCTCACACTGCACTCACACATAGACACAAGCTCACAACCACACAACACACCAACTTGCACCAAACTCAGAGCGGGTCATATCCAGCTCCATCCCACACAGTGACTCCTTTCTCCATCACAACGAGCCCACTCCTTACTCGCACCCATCACTGCCCAGACGCTAACGCACACACCCAGCTACAAACGTCACAGAATCCACGGCCCAACATTAATGAGTCCCACTGACCCTCACTAAACCCGATGCACCTACAAAAGTAAGTACCACACACACACAGACACAAACACAACAGCCACTTACACTTACACACACACACAAAACGACCACTCTACCACAATCCAGTGCCCACACACACTCTCTCTCACCCACTATCACTCCGCACACGCAACACATACTGCGACACACACCAAGAACCACACTCAGGACCCCCACACAACAACTCCAATCCTAGACTGACAACACGAGCACACAGCACACACCCACACACCAGCACTACACACTACCGCATTACAAAACCCGACACATCACAATACAGCAAAACTACAGTTTCAACACACACACACGCACTGGCCCTTCAATCCACCACACCCAGATCACTACCAAACCATATCCTTCAACAACACACCACGGACAACGACCCACACACACACACATCAAAGCCAAAAGGGCGTCCAAAAGGCTCAGCGAGTGATTGCCAGACATACCGATTAAGAGAGACGGAAACTACAGACAAAAACTTCACAAAGGAATGATACAGACACAAGCAGATACACAAATATAGGACAGATAGGCACACACAGTTAGTCTATCAGACACACATAAAAGTTGATTTATAAACAATAAACAAGTCAGCAAGCAAGATATATAAAAAAGAAAAGGTAAAGAAAGAAAACATATTGAAGGACGACAGAAAGGAGAGAAAGAGAGAGCGTGTGAGAGCGAGTGAGAGAGAGAGAGAGAACGTGTGAGAGCGACTGAGAGAGAGAGAGGGGTGGTGGAGGAGTGAGTGTGTGTGAGAGAGAGAGAGAGAGAGAGAGAGAGAGGGGAGTGAGTGGGTGAGAGAGAGAGAGTGTGTGAGAGCAAGTGAGAGAGAGTAGCGAGCGAGAGAGAGAGGCGAGGAGATAGATGAGGAGAGCGCGAGGGGGGAGACGGGAAGCTGCGTCAGGGGGGCGAGAAGATGAGAGAGAGGGGGGGGAGGAAGTGGAGTGGGGCTGGAGACGAGAGTTGGATGGGACGGAGATAGAGAGAGAGTGGGGGTGGGAGTGAGTGGGTGAGAGAGAGCGTGTGAGAGCAAGCTTCGCGTAAGACTAGCTGAGAATCGAGAGCGAGGCTGACGCGATGGAGAGAGGAGGGGGGGAATGGAATTGGGTGAGAGAGAGAGGGGGGGGGGAAGAGTGGGTGAGAGATAGAGCGAGTGAGAGAGATATATAGAGAGAGAGGGGGGAGAAGTGAGTGAGTGGGTGAAAGAGCAGCACATAGGCGGTGAGAGAGACGGACGAGAGAAAGCAGCGGACGAGATGAGAAAGAAAGAGACAGGGGGTGGAGAGGTGTGACGTGAGTGAGATAGAGAGAGAGAAAGAGAGGGGGAGAGTGAGTGAGTGGGTGAGAGAGAGAGAGAGAGAGAGAGAGAGAGAGAGAGGTGTCATTCATACGAAGAAAACACGTAGTTGTGCACCATTTGAACCCTATCCACCCATCCTGCCCTCCCTCAATCCATCATCCATCGATCCATCCATTGATTAATTGACCATCCATCCACTATCCATCCATCCATTTATTCATCATTCATTCATCCATCATCCATCCACCCATCCATTAATCATGCATCATCCATCCATCATCCATCCACCCATCCATCCATCATGCATCCACCCATCCATCATCCATCCATCCATCCATCATCCATCATCCATCCACCCATCCATCCACCCATCCACCCATCCATTAATCATGCATCATCCATCCATCATCCATCCACCCATCCATCCATCATGCATCATCCATCCATCATCCATCCACCCATCCATCCATCATCCATCCACCCATCCATCCATCATCCATCCACCCACCCATCCATCCATCATGCTTCATCCATCCATCATCCATCCACCCATCCATCCATCATGCATCCACCTATCCATCCATCATGCATCCACCCATCCATCATGCATCCATCCACCCATCCATCCATCATGCATCCACCCATCCATCATGCATCCACCCATCCATCCACCCATCCATCCATCATGCATCATGCATCCACCCATTCATCCATCATGCATCCACCCATCCATCATGCATCCACCCATCCATCCATCACGCATCATCCATCCACCCATCCATCCATCATGCATCATGCATCCACCCATCCATTCATCATGCATCCACCCATCCATCATCCATCCACCCATCCATCCATCATGCATCATCCATCCATCATCCATCCACCCATCCATCCATCATGCATCAATCACATATCCATCTATCATGCATCATCCATCCATCATCCATCCACCCATCCATTCATCATCCATCCACCCATCCATCCATCATACATCCACCCATCCATCCATCATCCATCCACCCATCCATCCATCCATCATCCATCCACCATCGATCCATCAACCCACCCATCCATCCATCATCCATCCATCCATCATCCATCCACCCACCCACCCATCCATCATCCATCCACCCATTCATCCATCATCCATCCACCCATCCATCCAACATCCATCCTCCCATCCATCAATCATCCATCCATCATCCATCCATCATCCATCGATCATCCATCCATCATCCATTCATCATCCATTGATCATCCGTTGATCATCCATCCATCATCCATCCATCATCCATCCATCATCCATCCATCATCCATCCATCATCCATCCATCATCCATCCATCATCCATCCATCATCCAGCCATCATCCATCCATCATCCATCCATCATCCATCCATCATCCATCCATCATCCATCCATCATCCATCTATCATCCATCCATCATCCATCCATCATCCGTCCATCCAACAGGGAAGCAGCAGGCAAACCAGCCGATGAGCAGTTGACAACAACTGACGTGCAAAGACAGAAAGTAAAAGAATATGAAGCATTGTACAGGAGTCATGAAACTTTTATTCCTACCGAAAACTTTAAAGTCGTTTAAAGATTCGTTGGGTGTGAGAGACCAAGAGATTTCAATAAAAGAACTGAGTCTTCTTGTGCATTCCCAAGGGACATCTAACTCACCGATAGGGAACGAACTATAAAGTGTCTCTCCAAACCATTGATTGATCGAACCCGCTGGGCAAACTCAGGTGGTCTAATTCCACCTATTCTTTACTCCTAGTGTGGTGTCTATGAAAGAACCCAGACGTGTGCAGTATTAGTTCTCCACCGTGCATATCTTTCCCTGGGGAATTTCCTAATTCAATTGCTTGCTGCTCTCCTTGCCTAAGTGTATTAAGGAGGTGATGTGCAGTTGCGTCACTGTCTGTATTTTTTCTGGATATGTTTGCTTGAAGACGCCACCTCCTACGTCATTAGGCTGAAAAAAAGAAGTACGTCTAAGAAAATTACGAAATGACGGAAGCATTTCCCAACTGTCATTCGACACTCACACCACTTTGCACATTAACACCAGTCCAAAGGCCGAAATACTTTTCTTTAATCGTCTGTATTTTCCCAACACTCCAGAGAACAGCATATATAAATAAGAAATACCACCTACGACAATTGAGATATACATTTTTCAGCTGTCGTACTGCACTCAGATCACTTGTGAAAGGACTTTCACTTTTCCAGCGTTTCATAGGAAGTGCAATAAGGTGAAGTTTATAGTGTGAACAGTAACCAATGACGTAATAGGAAGTGGTCTATGTAGCGGCACCAGCATTGACGTTGCTGGGGCTACGGTGCTGGTTTTGGGAACTTTCCCCCTGCCTCCCAAGTGTTGGGCGGCAGAGGCACAGAGGGACATGGAGTCAGTCGGTTCTCATTTCATCCATTTATTCAGTAGCTGCAAGAATGAGTCCGTACTCTATTCTGCTCTACTCTACTCTGCTCTAAGCACAAGCGGTCACCTCAATATATCCCATAAAAACCGGAGAACGCACGTTTCCGGGGAGGAGTGAAGAGAAAAGCGTGGCATGGGACAGAGAGGGTGCGGGATGGGGGGTGGTACTAGGAATGCGTTGGAAGAGGGGGAGGGGGGGGGGCAGAGTGGGCATCTGCTGTCCAAAATCTTGGGAGGGGCCAGATGTACAGAAGAAACAGAGTGGTGGCACGAAGGCGTACAAGTGCAAAGAGGCGTGGGTAGGCGAGGCTGGCATGGGAGGGTATGGCTTCAGTTTGCATTTGTGTCCAAGAGACTGATGCAGGGATGGAATTAGAGAGGATGTTTACAATGAAAGAAAAACAGTGCTGAGTGGGCAGCCAAACTGACCATATGGTGACAGACTGGAAAATAGGAGCGGTGCATGCACAGAAAGCAAAGTCAGCAAAGTTGTGTCACCCTGTTACATCTATATCAGCCTAATTCCTTTAACTTTTTTCATTGTTGATGAAAACTTGGCTGTCAATACTAAGCATCCCAGGGTGCAGTCCAGTATGTCCCTCAACCAGTCAAAGGACCTTTTCACTGAATGCAAAGTTAAACTCACGCCAGTTGACCACAGACAAGCAAGCCCATTTCGTAAACGGAAGGACTGAGAAACTTTCGCAAATCTGTGCCTACCTTGTAAGTTTTGATGGTCTTTTATTGTCACTGCGAGTCCAGTGTGCCATGTCTTTACTACGTAATGACATAGAACGGCTCCCACTGGATGACCCTCAATCGTTTGAACGCCTTTGTCATTGAGCTTTCCGCATTGTGGAATTTTCGTTTCTGACATTATCATTTTGACTCCAGAATTGCGTGCCTAAATAAAATATTTCAAACACACTATTTAGAAATGTATTGTGTGTTTCGTCATTTCATATGAAATACTTTATTTGAACAAATAAGATAAATAAAACAGAAGCCTCAAATGTTCTTACGCGACCATAAAACGTCCAGCATGTTGAAGTGCATTTCTCGATAATGCAGCCACCATTAAGAAGCAAAGGAAGCGACAAGGTTACATAAATATCATTCACTGCTGGCATTTAATTGAAACTGCATCCTTCATGTATTACTTGTCAACACTTGGGTTCCCACATGCACCGCTGCAAAGTGTAGCAATCACAACTGCTTTTAGTCGTTCACTATTTACTTTGGGATTCCGGGGTTCCTAAATCGAATTACATTTTACGATGATACAGGTTACCTTCCCATTCACCATGCACCAAAAAATATCATCAACAGTATGGGAAAGACGCATGGTTCTGGGTATTTTAGTGTCGTAACCTTTGCTCCGATTGCAACTTTTAAGGCCGTTCACCAGATACCCTGCAAAGAATTCGCGAAAATGAAGCCACATGAGCATCTTACATAAAAAAGAATTTGGTTGCTTTGCGTAGATGAAATTCTTTAAAAATAATTCTCAGAGATATCCAAGCTATTTTGACATCAGGAGTTCCTAAGCACGACACGAAGACTGACAAAAAAGACGGCAGAAATGTATTCATACATTGCTGAGCCATACCGCACTGGAAACACGAAGAAGGTCATGGCTAGAGCCCATTGAGCTGCATACTTGGATTTCCTGGCTCGTCTGAAGACTTGGTACATGCCCAGCAAGGCAGGTAGGAGCTGAAGGTGAAACGCAGAGCGCAGTCTGCTGCTGCTGGAAAGACTGGAATCCATCACGGCTTAGCTCCGGATGTTCGCAGCTCTGGAGAAGTCGGCAAAGCGAGGCTGATCCAACGCCCATGATGAATGGCGTGGTACACCTCGCTCAAATCATCTTGGGAATGTTTATGATGAAATCCGAATCGCCACAATAACAGTCGCAAAGCGGGGTCGGAGGCAGAAGGCAACGGGGGGGAGGGGGGGGGGGGAACTTTCCGCAAACAAAACAGCTCCGCAAACTGTCGAATTCCTTCTTCTACCGATGACAAATACAGTGCCAACCGTTTAGGCTTGAGCAAAGAATCGCTGAGCGACAAATGACTCCCCTTGACACATAAGTGCCCGCATTAGCACCCATACAGACTTGTCACGCAGCGAGAGGAATCCCTTAGGGAGAAGGGGTTGGCAAGTGTTCATGAAACCAGAGGTAGGATTAGAGAAATAAACACCGTCTATACAGCCATCACCACCATTGATTATAGCAGCAGCAGCGGGAGCAGAGGCAATTAAAACAGTAGGAGAAGCAGCAGCAGCAGCAGTAGTAGCTGCTAACAGCAGCAAAAAGTACAGACTTAATAACACCAACAACGGTACGTTCTAACGACGAAATCAGGCATTACGATTTTACGGGCGAAAAGACGGCGACTAAGAAGGATAGTTCGGGAAGACCACTGCATACCTGAGCGATTTTCAGTCAATACATCGACGCGTACTTGCGAAAAGACCCAAGCCTTTCCGCTATTAGTATATACAATAATACATACATGTACATGTGCACATGCAGAGTGAAAACCATGGCAGTGAAATGAAAATGTGCCCTGTGCCAATATAACTTACAGTCCATATTGGCCGTTTTGGTGCAGTAGATACAGACCTCGTTGCAACATATATAACATATTATATTACACAAACCAGACAATCCAGGTTATCAGGTAACAGGAATGTACGTAAACAAGTTTTCCTTTCATTCCGTCCTCACATAAATTATAGTTTTTCCTGTTAAGGGTGACATTTCCATTGACAATCATACACAGATGAATATCTACATGTATTCATCAAGGGCATTATGCCAATGTTTAGGTCAAAGCCGATGTTATGCTTTCTACAGGTGATTGGAACAAGTTCGTGTTTTACCATCTTTCCTATGTCTTTTTAAAAAAACCACTGGGCAAAAGACCATCGAAGAGAGAAAACTACCAACCACTTATCACTAAAGTCGTGCATGTCATGACAGTACTGTTATATTCCTTTCTTATAAGCGTGAGGGGAAAGCGAATGTGGATAGCTTCGCACAATAGCTAAAATGTCGTAGATTATAACAAATTATGTGTGTCCTCCATGAAATGACTGCCACCGGATGGACGCATTGGCTACAGCCTGTCACAGAGACTTCGGGCCCTGCTTCTATGAGTGCATAGTCCTCTCCTCAATCTCTGCTCTCCCATTAAAACCCTGTCTTTTTGACTGGTGGATTTAGGCGAGCAAGCTTTGGATTTTGATTATGTGCGAGGCGCCGTGCTTCGATTCAGATCCTTGAACGGGAGAAATCTGGCTCATTAATACCTTGTAATTTCCTATCGGCTGCTACCATGTGTCTTTACCATGTGTTGTAAATCATATGTATGCGTGAATGAGTTTGAATGCATGTGACTGTGCGAGTGTTGGTCCATCGTCTATGACGTGCCAAAAAACAACACATCATCCCAACAGGAGCTTCCTCCAACTTCCATCCTGTTTGCTATATGGCTCGATTAATGCGGCCCCGTGCAGCACTACATATCAAAAGTATGTCACAGTAGGTTGTCTGCTGCGGGTGGGACCCTCTACCCCTTGTAGGACAGCGTCGCTTGTAGTCTTTGTGCATGTGACTCGCTGCGAGCAAACCACACAACCAGCATCCGAGATGCAATCCGCTGAGACAGTAACAGTATTATTTCTGAAATAATCTGAAGCGACAGCATTTACAGACCATATCGAGCATCGTCATCCAGTACGCCTCTATCGAAGTCTGGCAGCAATCGTCGCATGTATGTATGTATGTATGTATTTTGGCTCTTATATAGCGCCAATCTCACACCCAAAGGCATGCTCAAGGCGCTCAACACGTTCACCCTTTGAATAAAAGAGTTTTTAGCTGTGACTTGAAAGTCTGTATTGAAGGAGATTTCCTCAGTCTGTCTGGGATATCGTTCCAGAGTTTTGGTCCAGCATACGAGAATGCTCTCTCCCCAGATCTCTTGGTGTTGTAGCGTGGCACATGGAGTAATGACTGCGCCGAAGATCTGAGATCCCTCACAGGCTTATAAGTCTTGAGGAGCTCAACCAGATACAGCGGGGCCAAACCATTGACGCACTTGAACACATGACACAGTGTTTTGAACACAATACGTTGGTGGACAGGCAGCCAGTGTAGCTCTCGAAGGATGGGTGTTATGTGAGAACGACTAGGCATGTTCAGTGAATGAGGGATCGAGCTCGTAGTTCCTACATTTCTATTCAGTCGTATCTGGAGTGACAGTAGTGTGTTCGGTCAAACTGAATGGAAAAAAAACTCACAGTGGAGACTAATACGGCTGACATCGCTGGGTGACACGGGCTTGGTTATTTGTCAAGTACTTTTTATGCATTGGTGATGATAGTTTACTCTTGCAAAACTTCGCCCCAAGCTTGGCTAATTTAGTTATAATATCATTAACTTGCTGCGTAAATGCGTCTATATGTGTGTCTG
>JAWQFJ010002370.1:147673-155173 GCA_034096865.1 Theodoxus fluviatilis
TCTGTCTCTGTCTCTCTCTGTCTCTCTCTCTCTCTCTCTCTCTCTCTCCCTCCCTCTCTCCCTCCCTCTCCCCCTCTCTCTCATGCCCTCCTCTTTGAGAGCAGCGCCAAAGATGACCCTTTGGTCCCAGTGTGTGGTCCACTCTACACCCGCCGCCACCACAGGCGCTTACTTTCCCTTTCATATATCTGTCCGGGGCTTCAAGATGTTTACGAGACTGTTATTAGATCTAGTGCAATTATCTCCATATCAAATCTCGCTGTTCCTCAGAACCCCGGGTCTCTAGTGCCCTCATATGTTATTTTCTGGCAGAGGGCGGGCTGTATATCGTCCCTCATGTTTTGAAAAAAACTCTCTTGATCCTTGACACTATTTGACTTCTCGTAATGTATAAAGGGATCTCAAACAGTATCTGGACCTGGTGCGGTCACGTTCCCTGCGACCTTCAAGGAGATTAAATCACACGAAGCAAACCCTTTATTCTCAAAGGGGCCCATTGGCAGAAAGCCATTAGTCTAATATCATAAGCTGCAGTACAAGGATATGTCTGCTTTACTCTCCCGCTCACATCAACCTCAAAGAATGTTAAAATAATCAGACAAAGTATATTTTAATATTTTTAAAGATATATTACTTAGATAGTATAATTAGTACTTCCTCTTGCTTTTCCCTCATCTCCTTGAGAAGTGAGATACATTTACAGAGGCAAACACGGGTTTTGGTTCTATATCAGGAAGGAGCTTGATAGCAGAGGCACATTCACTAACAATGGACGTCTTCTTGAAAACAAATGGAAAAGTTACAACTGTCGAAATCGTATCTACCACACCTCCAGCAGTAGTGTGTGTGTGTGTGTGCTTATCAGTTGACCAAATCCATCAGTAAATCTGATACAGAGGAGGAATAAACACTGATGAGTCTGGAGCTCTGAACGACTTCGCTTGATTTTCAAACTTGCGGTCCCATCTGTCGATCGTGGATGCAGTCAACCCGCCTCTGCACCGGTGGTCACCGTCTCTTCTCCGCGGAACGCGGGGGAAGGGCGCGTATCAACGCCCCTTGATGCGCCGCCGGGGAGCAATTCCAGCACCAACTACCTCCAGACGTCACGACAATCACCAGCAAGGACCACATCTCCAGAGAAAATAAGTGGACACCCTCAGGGCAACATAGACTCGCGACATGTTAGAGGTGGGTAGGTGGTCCTAAATCACGGACCAAGGAGGGAGGACGAGGAAGGAGTAGGAGGAGGATGACGGCGGAAGTAGACGGAGATGGGAGGGATAGAGAGTAGGCGAGAGGGGGGATGAAATGGAGGCATAGATGCAAGAGGAGAAGGAATCGAAGAGGAGGAAAGGGATTCGAGGAGGAGGCGGAGGTGGAGGTGGAAAAGGAGAAGCAAGGACTGAAAGCAACTTGAGGGTTGCAGACCTGAAGTATTTCCTCTGGCAAATCTTGCTCTTCACCACCAGAGCTCGTGCCAGTTGAGACTTGGATCTGAATGGGACGTTAATAGCCCACCCTGCCATCACCCCGTCTGCAGACCGTCATTAGTGGTCGTGCAGAGGGGAAAGCTGAGGGAGATGAAACCTGTCTGGATCACGGAGAGCGCCCAGAAGGTCAAAAGGAGGGCCACAATCTTGAAGACGTCTTGTTGAAAGAAGCAGTCACCACCAACTTGTCAGGCTCAGTCCACGAAGCCTAAAAATCAAACCTCCTTTGAGACTGACGACGTAGGTATAGAAAGGAAGATTGATCTGTTTTCAATCGCCGTTTGACCAGTTGATGAACAGAATAAAATGAGAGGACGGTTGATGCGAGGAGGCTTGAAGGGAAGCTGGGTCATGCACTTAGACGTGCCACCAAAGCAGAAGAAAATGCTGCCCCTTTGCACGGCGCTTGTGTAACCGATAGGAAAACTTTTTGAGTGCACAACTTGTTTTATCACTAGACGTAAATCACTTCACATTTGCTCGGTTTGAGAGAAAATCTCTCTCTCTCTCTTTCTCTCTCTCTCTCTTTCTCTTTCTCTTTCTCTCTCTCTTTCTCTCTCTCTTTCTCTCTATCTCTCTCTCTCTCTCTCTCTCTCAGTGTGCTTTCATTAGAGAATTGAAAAGACGTCTGGTCGTGGACTTTAAAGCTGAGTGGTCCATGGTCTTAGAAAATAGTGAAAGATACACTTTTTAAAGGATAATAAAACCTATCTGGATGAAAGAAAAGTATTTGTTTGCTCTAGATAAAAAGCCTTTTAGAGACGTTTTCATCAGCTTCCGGGCAGGATTTAGTGAACAGTACACCCATAAACGCATATATTGCAATGATGGCTCAGATAAATTATATATATGCCCCGCTTGCAGGGAAGAAGTTGAATGTAAAGTACATTATCTCCTTGCTTGTCCAGTGCATATGCAGAGATATGCCTCAATACTCACTAACACGTACACACGAGAAGAAATGATAACCTCATTGTCATCACAGGACATCAGAATAATATGTTCATTGGCTATGTACATGTACTATGCATTTGAGCGAAGACAAGATGCTGTAAAGATTGCTGCTGCAGATGATTCAAGTTTGTAAGTTGTGATAGGCCCGTGGCCTAACAAATAAACCATTCGTTCGTTCTCTCTCTCTCTATCTCTCCTCTCAATATCTCCTCTTTATTCTCTCTCTCAATATCTCTTCTCTCTCTCTCAATATCTCTTCTCTCTCTCAATATCTCTTCTCTCTCTCAATATCTCGTCTCTCTCTCAATATCTCTTCTCTCTCTCTCTCTCTCTCTCTCTCTCTCTCTCTCTCTCTCTCCCTCTCCACACCGTCTGTTTCAAGAGACAACGAGGTGCCTGGTGGAGTCAAAATGGTCAACAGGAACGGCTGCGGCTGTAAAACACTCTAGAATGGGGCTTTTCTTTTTTCTAGTTAACAATGTTTCTTCCCACTGTATCACTTCATCGATCATTCAGAGTCTTCGTCTAAAAATTCATATAGGACTAGATAGCAATGTCACGCCCAAGGTAGACTTCTCTACCTGACGCCGGTGTTTAGGCTCGTCAATCCACCATGACAAACAACCACGTAACAATTGACGACATTTATTCCCCAAACCAGCACTCTATACACTTTACCTACGAATATGCAATTCCAAAGAACGAATATGCAATTCCAAAACACACATATGCAAATCCCAAGCACGAATATGCAATTCCCAAACAGAATATACAATCTCCAAAACACAAATATGCAATTCCCCATCACAGATATGCAATTCCAAAACACAAATATGCAATGCCAAAGCGCAAACATGCAAATCCCAAACACGAATATACAATCCCCAAAACACAAATATGCTTTTTCAAAGCACGAATATGCAATTCTAAAAGATTACCACAAGTGCAAATTATGAACAGTGAATTTAATCACCCATTCCACACAATAAAACCCGACGCTTGCAAATGCACTGACCCACTACCAACCCGCACACACTAGTTCGTCTATGCGCCTCTATGCCACGCACCTCATACCCACAAACGACCCGAAACACCTACAGACCCCGGCAATCTCACAAACTCCAATCTCACCTTACGCACAAAGATCCGAAACACCAACAACCTCGGCGACCTCACAAACTCCGATACCACCTCCTCCACAAAGCCCGACACACCCACAAGCCTCGGCACCCTCACAGTCTCCAATAAATCTCCTCACGCGCCAACAACTGACGCCAACTCCTACCACCCTCGGCCAACGCCGGTAACTTCAACCAAATCCACACCGCCGACTACACCTCGCCCACGGCCAATGCCGACACTCATACACACTTCACACCCGCCTCTCTCATCCCATAAACCACTGACCTTCTCTGAAGTTCAAGCAAAAACATCTCTTTTTCTCTCTCTCCTCAAATCTTCGTTTATATCTGTTCACATCACCGTTCAAACGGCACCCCTGACCAACCTTGCACGGCTAACCCCCCCGCACGAGATTCCACGTGCATCACCCATCCTATTGACGAAAATCTGCATTATGCATGAAATGATTAGACAAAGCAGACGGAGCGCACTTGGCGACCGTAAAACACTGCCTTGGTACTACCCAACTTAAAGGCCAAATGACGTGAGTCGTGACAAGCAAACACTATGCAGCCACCTGCAAAGATACAAGCCGAAACCCCCCCACACAAAAACCGACACACAAAAACCTCTTTGATACATTCACATAAAAACGGGATAACACTAAAGAGAGTTGTTAAATTCACATGTGCTGAACATTAAGGCCACACAACGCTCGGAAGAAGAGAGAGCATGCACTGCAGAGTGCACTGATTCACATATACTCGTCTGTATACATGTACACCTGGGACAAACCTAATGCAAGGCGTTCATATTTCGTGGATGAAAATAATCCCCTCATCAGCGTGCACATTGTAAGTCCTGAGTAACGAGTTATCCTCCTGAGAACCAATCGCAAGGTGTGTACAATACTTTCACCGCGGGAGGAGCACCTGTAACGAATTAAGACGGAATCCAATACTGAAAACGAAGAGAATGCCTGAGTAAAACCTGCGGGGGGAAAAGAAGCTATATATGAAGACGTTAGAACATCCCGCTCAATACGCTCTGCACTCGATAGATAGTTACTTTGTCTGCGTTTGTCCCAAGTCTGAACGATGTCATTGAAACTGAAACGGCACACAAGAGCCAAACAAGCAAACCCCTAATATCGTGGAGTAAAACTGTAAGCCGTGGTGGGCAAGTAGTCAATAACATAAAATTATCAACACATCACGTGTATTTTCAAGTATACGGCTGTCATCACTTATGAGACGCATTCTTGCATCTTGAAAACTTATAACTATCAACACAATGCAAGCACCTTCAATGTTACGGATGATAACACTTGAAGAGACACATTCTTTCATCTTGAAAACTGAAAACTATCAACACAATGCAAGCACCTTCAATGTTACGGATGATAACACTTGAAGAGACACATTCTTTCATCTTGAAAACTATCAATACAACACACGCACCTTCAATGGTACGGGCGACATTACTTGAAGAGACGCAGCCCTGCATTTTGAAAACGGTAAGTGGAGACGAAAATAGGTTTACCCAAAGCCTCTAGGTGCCATTTGGAGCATTCAGAATCCATTTAGTCCCAGACGTTCGTCATAAAAGGGAAACTTGGAGTTATCAGACCAATAAAGCGCCTGTTAGATCCCACACGGGGCATATAAAAACCTTTATTTACGGCGCAGCATTCGTGGACTTTCTCCCATTAAAGCCTCAACGAAACTTCCCAGCACAAAAAAGCCAGAGCTAAGAAAAAAAATGCCTCGACTGTTTTAATCATGAGACTGAAAAAGGATCTCTTCTAGTTAATTATATGTTATCAACGACCCTACAGTACACTGGCCTGATTTAACGGACAAAGAGGTAGTCTTCAAGAAAGTAATTTGCTATTTAAAAAATAACACACACCGTGCAGAAGCAAGTACCGCTAGACTTAATTGAAGTTAATCTCAAAGTCTCTTTCTGGAAAATACTTATTCGCAATGCTGGGTACGTAAAGTTGACTAATTGGATGCCGCTTTCTGTAGCAACGCTTTGGTTGGCGCCCATTTTTTGACTGCCAGACCTTCGACCGTATAAGTCTGAATGTGAAAAGTCAATGTTAGTCCTGTACTAAAGTGATCGTGAGCCGCGGCGGGTTCATCCGAAGCCTGGCTGCCTCCTCCCAGGGGGACCTGAGATGGTGTTGCGAATGATGACTGGAGTGTCCCTTTGACTTGTGTGCAATACGGCGGTGCTTGCGGACCCAAGAAGGGGTAAAAAGTCGTAGAATGAAGGCCAGCACCCCTAACTTTCACCTAAGGGAAACGTCAACCACATGTAACTTACGGAAATGACATGAAAACGAATGCACACGTACATTACTTTAGTAAGAATCGACAAATCGTTCATGCTTGTAAACAGTTTATTCTAAATATTTGGAGTGGGTTAGATAGCATTTTGGTTGCAACATTTAAAAATAATTAAGTAGGAAATTTAAACATTCTTCAGGTCCAAATGTACATTTTATATATACCAAGTTAATGTGTTTACCATAACTCTTCGTGTCTCTTATTAACCCTCTGCAATCTGTAGACGCCTCATGTCAAGGGAAAGAGAATACATGCCTTGCAGTGGCTTTGAAAGAAACGATGGCGTCTCGTGCACAGCATAAAAGAAAAAACCCACAGTAGAAAAGGGCGAGGGAAACTGAGATATACGATAAAGGACCATAAACAAAATTGTCCAGTTTCATCCATTCATTGCTATGGTAAGCTTATTACTCCCAACACGACTTACAAAGATAAAACGCGCTTCTGTCTCCTTGATTATGTTCCCAAACCCAGCTAAGATTAAGTAGTTTTCTTGCCGGAATTCCAAGTATATAATGTGAAATGTGCAAGAGCAAAGAAGACTTGGAAATGCGTGAGGAAGAAAATCCGAGATAGAGAGAGAGAGAGAGAGAGAGGGGGGGGGGTAGGGGGGTAGGGGGGGGGGCAAAGCCTGACAGCAGTTGCAAGAGCATAAATCACGTCCACACATTTTTCTGTGACGACGGCCCCAACCTCAGTACAATTCATCAAGGCGCCACAGTCGACGTGATAAACACCCACCTTGAGGCACCCTCAATGGCAGCAGCGGTAACAGAGCCAGCAGCAGCAACCGAGGAAACAATAGTGATAAAGGCGGCAGCAGTACTTTGCAGTAGCAGCACTATAGATGTCAGCAGTGCCAAGTATCAGTAGCAACAGATGTATTAGCAATGACAGTGAAAGCACTATTCGCAAAAACAGCAGCAGCAGTAGCAGCATTAACAGTGAGAGGAATCAGAGAAGATGGAGCAGAAACAGATGCAGCATCAAGCACAGAAAAACAACGGTAACAGAGGCAGTGTTATTAGAAAGGACTGGAAAATAAAAGAAGCACTATCAGGCAGCAGTAGCAGCAGCAACAAGAGACAGCAAAATTTACAAAGCTAGAATGGTAACAGCAGCAGCAGCAGCAGCAGCAGCAGCAACAGCTCACACTGAGACATCGATAGCTGCAGAAGCAGGATCAGTAACAGGCGACAGCAGCAACAGATGCAGAGGCAGCAACAGTGACAGCACCAGTTACAAACCCACAGCGGTAACGCGAGCAGCTGCAATAACAGAGGTAGCAAAAGAGACAGCAAGAGTGATAAAACCACGGTGGTCACATAAGTAGCTGTAGTAACAGAGGTAGTATCGGTAAAAGAGGCAGTAGCGGTAACACATGCAGCAGCCGTAACATAGGCAGCAGCAGCGGGGCTTGGGGCGTCTGGTATTGATTGCAGGGTCCGTCATCAGAGGTCGAGTGCTAAGGCTGGTCTCCACCCTCTATCGCGTCCCACCACGCCTGCCTCGTCCCTTCCTGTCCGTCATAAAACTTTCAGACATCTGATTGTGGCGGGGCTGACACCGAGACGCAG
>JAWQFJ010002370.1:162673-175173 GCA_034096865.1 Theodoxus fluviatilis
CGCATGGCTCGGAATAACTGGAGCGAGCGAGCGAGTGAGAGAGAGAGAGACAGAGAGAGAGAGAGACAGAGAGAGACAGAGAGAGAGAGAGACAGAGACAGAGGCAGAGACAGAGAGACAGAGAGACAGAGACAGAGACAGAGACAGAGACACAGAGAGAGAAAGATAGAGAAGAGAGAGACAGAGAGACAAAGAGATAGAGAGAGAGAGAGAGAGGTTGAGAGAGAGAGACAGAGACAGAGAGAAAGAGAGAGAGAGAGAGATAACAAATCTGTGATAAACGGATTAACTGACAAAGACCATAAACGTGAATATTTCCAAACCACGGGGGCCTCATTTTTCTGCTCTTCGTCATATATCTTGGGGAACATGCAATGAGAATATGAAATCAAGAGCAACATTTTAAAAGCTGCCTTGATAAATACAGTATAACGTGCAAAATGATACCCGCAACAGCGTTTTCGACGCATTTTGGAGCCCAAAAGTGTACCTGGCCACCAAATTACTAAAGGAAAAAGAAAGCGTAATTCGCAAAGATGGCAATTAAACTTTTTTCTCTCTCAATACGTATCAAGACGTTTTCCTACATTACTCAATAGACTCTCAACAGACTTTACTGTAAAGTAAGACGGCGACGAAATTGATTCGGCCTCAAATGCAAATCGCATAGCAAAACAACCGATCCATATCTACCATATGTGACAGGGTATTATGCACAATGCATTTTTCACACAATTATGCAAAGTATTTTACGCCGAATGAAGGTGTGGTTAAGATGCTTATGGCATTCATCAAGCGGTAAGAATTTGATGGATGCCAGAAGGTTCAAAGAGTGCGGAGGCTTAATCGTGACTGATCAAGACACAGCTGTCGTCACGTGCAAAAGAAGAACAGCTTGAGATCGATCGTTACTTAGCCACCCTTTGCAAATGCTGCAGGAAGCTCTGTTCACAAGTCTCGAAGTACCCGAACCTAGTAAGAGCAACCTCCGTGTTCGCTCTTATCTGGCCTTCATCGTGACGGAAACTGAAGAGAACATATGTCACTCTCATAAATACCACATCCTCCTGACGCTATCAGGAAATCAGCATGTTTACGGAGCGGTACACCCCGCCAACAAAGATAGAGACCAGTCACACAAGACATTGAATGGAGTCTGTTCTGCCTGAGTGCTTCAAACTCGCCCCGCTCCATTGCGAAACTTCCCACCAACAGCATCACGCAATGCATGGAATCCGTAGGCACAGCGGGCCGCCCAGCAAAAACCTTGGGTGAGCCTACTGTGCAACAGATATATATCAGTTTTCATGCATTCCGTACGTAATGAAAACTATATTAGCATTTACATTGCACATTCACGCACGTTTGATAAACACAATGAAAGAAAAGCCTGAATATGACAGACAATGCTCGCACAGCCGTGATTGGTATGTGCGCCTGTGCGTGCATAGACGAGTGTGTGTATGTTTATCAGTAGATGGTGATGGCAAACTGTAAGAAGCCACGTGTGATCGAACGCTTCAGACGATTAATATTGCACTGGGAAATGCCCATGCCAACATCGGCTACAAAAGAAAATAATAATAATGATGATAATGAATGAGGGCGTTCAGCCTATCAGTCTACCAAACTCACTTCCATTGGTGGGAATTCCAGCAAATCAAAACTCCCTTTACCGAATCATTGGCCTTTTATAAACTGCGTACTGAACCCCGGTTGGTCTATTCTTACCCACAAAACACGGAGTGCTTCAAGCAAAACATTCTCACGCAATTCGGGGGATGAGAGACGTTAGGACACGTAATATGTCGCTGCCCTCAGTTACCATTCCACTCAATGCTTTTTTCCACAGCGTCTTGTCACGGTTTATATGTGGTTTTGTTCCTAAACGTGGTACCTATTCATAGCCATGCGGGATTTCGTCGGCTCCGCCTATCACGGAGACGATAACGACTCTACTTAGGCCTAGCTCTTAGGGCAATTTTTCCACATTGATTAGAATTTTTGTACTTTTCTATTCGCTTTGGAGAGTGTCATATCTGAATGAAAAATAAGTAGATTACGAAAGAAACGTTTTAGGACGAGTAGTGTCACATTTTCTGTCAGTTACGAGCTCGTAGGTGGCTGCTGACTACGATATTATAAATATGGCTGCATTGTTCTCGGAATCCCCGGAATCCGCGAACCTGGAAGCATGTTGTTTTCCCAAACTCTTATATATGCTTCCAAGTTGTTTGCCACTAACTCAAAATGCAAATTCAGTGGTAGGCCTACCGTGCGCAATATAGATACGACCCTTGTGCACTCGCTCTCTAGCTGTACCATGAAACTGAGATTGTACCGGTGTGTTTATGTTATGATTTTATGGAACCAGTGAAGTATTAGATGAAGCCCTCTGGCCAGAAATCTTTCAAGGTACACATGGAGATTTGCTAACTTGGTCGGTGTTTCGAGTCGTATGTTGTTACGTGTTCAGCCTTTAGAATTACACGGTAACACTACCTGTGAAAGTGTTCGCAGTTGTTCATCACTACGACATTGTCACACTAGTCTAGAGAACACTGAAAGCGCGACCAGCCTCAAGAAAGCCACACGTTTTATTCCATGATCTGCATATTTAATTAAAGCAGGATTTTCGGCTAACCAGGCCTGACGCTACAAAGTTCGGTTCATTCTATTGGCTGATTGCGATTTGAGTGCCGAACGCATGCGACGATGTCTTCAATAGTTCGACGTGGTCAACTTTGTCATTAAACTGATTTGCAATAAAATTGATCGTTGTGGTCGTATTTCCTAAACGAGACACCATATTACCTCCAATATACATTGGATTCTTATTTGGGAGAATCCCTGAACTTCCACCAATTTTCATTACGATCCGCTTTTATCATTTTGAGTTAATTTGCTGAATAACTAATTAACTAACAAACCTAGAGTTTAAAAAAAGTATAGACATAAAAACATCTTACTAGGAAACCTGAAGCCATCTTGCAGTTATCTTTCCAATGCCACATACTTTATATAAATATATATATATATATATATATATATATATATATATATATATATATAATGAATAGTGGTGAGGATACTAATGATAATGATGATTATTAATAGGTGACTAATCATAAATCATGTTGATGAGGGATGTAACAACAGTGATAATGATAGTTGTGCTGATGGCAATGCTGATGTTGCTGCTGCTGTTGCTCCTGAATGTTGGTGGTGGTTGTGTTGCACTGAAAGCTTGCTATGTTGCTGATAATGCATGGCTATGAATAGGTACCACATTTAGGAACAAAACCACATATAAACCGTGACAAGACGCTGTGGAAAAAAGCACTGAGTGGAATGGTTACTGAGAACAGCGACATATTACATGTCCTAACGTCTCTCATCCCCCGAATTGCCTAAGAGCTAGGCCTAAGTAGAGTCGTTATCGTCTCCGGGATTTTCGGAGCCGACGACATCCCGCATGGCTATTAAATAGGTACCACATTTAGGAACGAAACCACATATAAAACGTGACACCGACAAAACAAGGGGGGGGGTTCTGTCACGACTCGAGAGTAAAATGTTTTTAAATAGGTTTATAGGGTGGGGCTTTGGGGGCCTTTAAACTTTTGATCTGGCTTTTGGTTCAGTGTTAGGCTTTTGATTGTTTTGTACGGAGTTTGCTAGGGGTTATCATGGTTTTGAAATGGTTAATAATAAAATTTTTGGGAGTGTTAATTAAGACTAGGTGTCCTGGGCACGTGCTGCACGGCTGTGCTGAAGTATCGCCGGGCTTGGCCGCTATTTCTCGTGCGTTTGGTTTACATTTCTCCAGTACCGTGATTAATTTAGTTGTTTCATGTGCCAAGTGAGTTAGCTTATGGTTCTCGTGCCGGGTTTGGGTTTTCCCTATTTATGAGGGATAGGGTCGTGGGCTTGGTCAGTAGGCGCTCCGGATCGAAGGGTGAGTGTTGTCTCATTCTCCGGCGGTTTCGTTTATGTTCGTAGTTTATGCTCGTTGGTTGGGTTGTTAATGAGGGAAAAGTAGTTATTTCTTTGCATTTATTTATTGCAGGTCCTGGCCAGGGTTGGCGTGGCCTGGCTGGTGTGGTGTGGGTTTGGTTCGGGTCTAGTAGTTTGCGGTTTGGCGCGTGATTGAGAAGTGGTGATTTGTGCGGGGAAGGTGTAGGTTTTTGAGGTTTTTTGCTGTGTAGATGAAGGGTTCCAGGGTTGTGATGTGAAGAGAAGGGTTGATGATTTGCGCTGTGGAAGTGAAGGGTTGGTGACTTGTGCGGTAGAGAGAGGAAGGGTTTATGATCGGTGCTGTGGAGGTGCAGGGGTTGCGGTTTTGTATTGTGGAGATTGAGTAGTGGTGATTTGTGCGGGGGAGGTGGAATTGTGGGATTTATGCTGTGAAGGTGAAGTGGTGAAGGGAGGAGGAGGGTGTGATTGGTGCTGGGGAGGTGAGGTTTTGAAGAGTTTGGGAGGTGTGCTGGGAGGTGAAGGATTGGAGTTTTGATTTGTGTAGTGAGAGAGAGTTTGTGACTTGGGAAGAGGTGAAAGTGTTCATTGGTGTCATGGAGATGTTCATGGGTGTCGTGGAGTTGTTCATTGTTGTCATGGAGACGGGTTGTGGAAGGGAAAATTTATATTCGTAATTATTTCCGATTGCTCATCTGCACATTAAATCCTTTTGTTACTCGTTTATCTGTGCTTGCGTGTTTTGTTTCGTGTTCGTTTTCCCCAAGTAGCCCAGGGATAGGAAGTATTTTCTTAACTATAGTATCAAGAGTTGGATTCAAGCCACCACCATCTACCAGCTCTTGACACACCTGTAGATACTGATGCAACCAGAAAATGCTGAAAATTTGAAGTTGTTCTGATCAATAGCTGCAGAATAATCTTGAAAACAGTAACTCCACTTCAATATGTGAGAAAACTGAGAAAATACCATTTTAGTGTTCAAGTTCTCAAAATTCTGAGATGGAAGCACAATCTAACGTCCTTTATTTGAAGAACAATTGAAAACTTTTCTTCTATGAAGTAAACACCTTCATAAGGCGCATGTAGAGCTGGGCGAGAGCTTTCCAACGGTACTTTATTTTCGTATACATGTTGAGCAGAAACGGAGAAACGACTTCTGTTCCATTATGCATACTTAATTAGGTTGTTGTTTCATTCACCCCCTCCCCCCAAAATGCTTTAAATGTTTGTTTTTCGTCCTATATCAGAAAACGTGACACATGGAGAGTGTAGAGGAGTGAGTGCACTAACATAATACATCTTAACCCAAAAATGTGAAAATTTGAAAAATTTTGACTTTTGTCACCTTGGAACCCCCCTTCAGTCACAATACAAAATTTCGCCTGCTTCTGTGTAGGTCGAATTTGCAGCAGACTCTGGCATTCGGTGCTCATTTATAAACATGAATGGCTCTTTAATGGAAAGAGAAAAAAGCGCAACTCAAAAAAAAGTGTGTGTGTGTGTGTGTGTGTGTGTTTCTCTGTGTGTGTGTGTGTGTGTGTGTGTGTGTGTGTGTGTTTCTCTGTGTGTGTGTGTGTGTGCGTGTGTGTGTGTGTGTGTGTGTGTGTGTGTGTGCGTGAGTGGGGTGTGTGAGTGAGAGAGTGAGAGAGAGAGAGAGAGAGAGAGAAGTTAAGGCCTCCGCACACGAGGCAACCAAAGTCTCTTGCCACGTTGTTTGCGGCCGGTTGCTTACCATGTGCCAGGCAATGCTGGAGACTGCAGCTCGCACACGCTTCCACTGTGATTTTTCACCTCTCGCCACGTTGCGAACACGTCGACCGGCGGATACAGGGTTCTGCGTGTGACCTGCATTTCGAAATTTACATTGTACGAGCTTTCAAGACCTATTAATGCATTCAACATACAGCTTTGATAAATTAATGCTGTTCATGGCTTACATTTTCTTTGGATGGGGTTTCTAGTGTCCCCAAATTCAGCGTTGCCGGAGCGAAGCGAAGACGTCCGCCATTAAATGTGCAATTGCCGCGAGTACACGAGAACGAGGCTCTTGGTGGATTCACAGAGAGTGGCACGCCACTGCCCCCAAAACTAGAACAGGTTTAAACTCGAGCAACTCAATTGCTGGTGGCGTAGAAAGTTGCTTGGAATGCCAGTTGCTTTCAATCGACATCGCACACGAAGCAATGTATGGCGAGCAATCGAGTTGCCCGAGTGGAGTTGCCTCGTGTGCGGAGGCCTTTAGCAACACATCAAAGGCCACTCCCAACAGACCTGTGGGGTCAGCACGCAACATCTGACACCAGACCCGGATTAAGGGGAGGCAATTGCGGTGGTCTGCAGCCTGTGCTGCCTGTCCCGCACCCACTGTGACGTAATCTCCTCCACCAGGTGGCGCCCTCACGTCTCCCCTTGACGTCACCGCGCAGTGCAGTATGGGGCACTCAAAGTTTGGAGGAGATTTTGGAGAGGTGGCAACATCAGGGACACCCATTTGCTTTGAGAGCGAGGAAGTTCAAGTGACAAGATTTTAATAAGAACAATAGTGTCTGCGCTGCCAAGGAATGAACGTTGATCGTAGTGATGGTAAATAGCAGTCGAATCATCGCGAGCGGGGTAATATTGAACAGCGGAACCTAAGTGTCTCGCACAGGTGAAGCCGCTACGCCAAATCCAGAACTTCATTCAAAGATGCGTTCACCAGCGCAGTGGGCGTGAATTCCTGTTGCTTGTCCCAAGACGCATAGTTATCAAGCCGGCGACGATAGAGGTACAATATTTCGACCCCAAGAAAATGGAGGAGAATGATACGAAATAAAATAAAGACAATGGTACGCCATCAATGATTTTCGCGCTGTCCATTCTTGCCTGCAGTAGCAGACTGCATGCTTAATATGCTACCAGCGTGGACTTCAAGGAACCTGTATGTTGGCAAACATTGTGCATGCTTCTTCCGCGCCAGTGATGACAGTAACCTAGGACATGACATTGTCACTTGTCTCCTGTGCGACTTCAAAAACCTTGTATTATTCGTTCATATGGATTGTGCTACCAATCCTTTCGACCGTCTCTGACTTTGGGGATGGTTTTGTTCCTGATTCTATGTGGCAGATTTGAAAACTCATCATGGATCAAATTTGACTGTTCGGCATCTTGGCTTGGAGAGAAGTAATCTGCAATCCGAGTTGTACATGTAATCACGACATATTCCTTGAAATGGGTCTCCCCTTTTTTAAGCTTTCACGTATAAAAAATGTCCATTCATAAGTCCATGTAACACATGGTATTTACATCTGGTCAACGTTAGTAGATTCTTAGAAGAAAAACACTCTGCGTCATATCATTTGTCAAACGCTTTTTACCGATCCCAAATAGATTTCACGGAAATACAGAAGTGCTTCCGTTTACTACATCCAACAACTCTGGAGATTCAGACCAACATAGACTGTCGAATGAAACAGCATACTGTTGGCAAATCCACGCAAATTCTAACAGCTTTCTATCAACTCCATCAAAACCCAAACCCTACTCCAGAAAAAAAGAAAACTCCTCCCAAACTCCTGACGAAAGCAAGCAGACGACAAATTTACGAACCGTTTGACATTCGCGAAAATTGTCTGTCAGCAGCTTAATTACTGCGGGCAACGCGCAGGACCGGAAGTCAGACAACACGCACAAAAAACCGGCCTCAAACTCCCGTGCCTCGCCGTCTCGTCACGCAACGTCTCGCGCGTTCTCGCGAGGTTAAGGGGAGGCCACTACGCTCGACTGGCGGCACGCCCGGTCCGAGAGCTTTGTTCCACTCGTTCGGTCTGCTGTTCGGCGCGCGCCCAAGTGGTAATATGACGCTTTCCTGTAATAAATCCCATTCTAACAAGTCCGCGAGGGAAGGCCGAGGAAGAAAGGAAAAGAAAAAGTTGTGGATGTATGAAGACGAGAGAGAGAGAGCGAAAAAAAAAACACTAAAAATTTACGACAGAGGTTAGAGTTGACCAAGTTTTCGTCACGGATCACGGGAATTTTCGGCGAACAGCTTAATTACGAAATTTTCCGTGTCAGTGTCAGTGTTGAAATACGTGAGTGCCGGTTATGGTGGAATTTACGAGATGAGCAGATTAGTAATTTATAGTTATGAGATCTGATAAGATTTGACATATTTTGAACATTCTCGGTTATACTTTCGCCAGGGAGTAGTTGAGGGCACGCTCGACGAAATCTCATAGATATTGCTCCACCCAGTTATGAGAATGTCTCCACTATTTTAAAACCTGAGGAAAGTGTGATAAGATCTTAAGATCATGACCGCACTGTCGTTTGTATCCAATTTTAGGGCGTCACCCTCTTTAAAAGTGGCATAATTACTGGCTTCTGGAATAAGTGTCTTGCGAAGAATTACAGAACCCTCCAACTCATTCTCTCTCTCTCTCTCTCTCTCTCTCTCTCTCTCTCTCTCTGTTGCGTTGTGACACTGCCATTTTTGACATGCAAATAAATTAGTAGGAAAAACCGTTTCCAACGCTACCTGTTTTCATTGTTGAAATACAAGTGTGTAAGACCGAACAGCAGTGTACAAAAAGTTGTCCTGAGTAGCAGGTCTATCACAATGAATAATCTTCTGCAAATCGACAACCCTGCTACTCCTCCCCCTTGGGACCACGCGAACAACACAAAAACTGTGATATTAATCACATTTAAGCACAACACCTGATGCACTCAAAACATGTGTTACTTTGTTTCGATGAAACTATTTTTACTCTCGTATCTCTCTACTCGTTTCGGTAACGTGATCATTTTATGTCAAAGGGCAAGGTCTCTACGAGACAGAGATAATGTGTCGGTGAAGCGATACAGTCATTGGTCAATTCAGATTTAGAGGGCGGGGCTTCGGAAAGCCCCAAGACTAGAAAGACACTGCCGTGCTCGACTTCGTCAGCCGTGCGTTGTATTATGCGAGCGTCCCGGGCGCTCTGCCCTCTGACCTACTTTCCGATGAGACAGAGCGCCTCGGGGCGCTCTCCTTATACAACCCACTGCTGGTGTCATTGGCGAGCATTGCACACATGTCTACATGCTGTAAGTGAACCTATTTCCTCTCTTAACGCATCTAGAGGAATGATACGTTGGTGTTGATTGAAGGCTCAGGTCGAGCGACTTCCACTGCACGTGGGAGAAATCCAATACAGCCCAACAACGTTCAAACGACAAATGTGTCGCGCTTTTAAATCAACTTAAAAACCCATCTAGACAGAGTGCAACATTCACTGTTCTGTTTCCCGCCATTGTGAACTCAATCACGCTGGCTCTCTCTGTGTCCCCTAAACATTTTCTCCTCTACTGACCTATGACCTTGCATTGCTTACTGCTGAGTTGCTCTTTGCCCTTCGCCTTGTTCGAATGCATAAAAAAGTAGAGTTGATAAAGTACGTAAAAACTTGGTAGGTAAGGTAGGCAGATAGTTTGACCGACATAACCAGTCTTGAAGCCACTCATTCATGAAATGGGACGTCTCGAAACACTAGAAAAGAACGTATTCGTTTTGGGTTGAATATGCCCTTTTCCCCCACTTCGGCAGAAATACATTCTTGCACAGTTGATCACACGTCAGGAGTTGCTACCTTTCGGAGTTAACTATGACAAGATTTTGCAGTTGGAACTGCAACAAAGACTTGCGGGGGGGGGGGGGGGGGGGTGGGGGGGGGGGGGGGGGGGGGGGGGGCGGGCCCACGTATCCTTCGGCTGTGAGACCGACGGTGTAAGGAAGTTGAATTACTGCGTTTGTGCAAGATGCATAAGATGTCCTTCAATATATGGATTAAACGCATGTTGTGCCATTGGTGGTGGTGATGGTGGCAGTGGCGATGGCAGTAATTATGGTAGTGGTGGCGGGGTTGGTGGTAGTGGTGGCGGGGATGGTGGTGGTGGTGGTGGTTGTGGAGGTGGTGGTTGGTGGTGGTGGTGGTGGTGAGAGGGGTGGTTGTTGGTGGTGGTGGTGGTGGTCGGTGGGTGGTGATGGTGGTCGGTGGGTGGTGGTGGCGTGTGGGTGGTGGAGTGGTGGCTGGTGGTGGTGTCGGTGGTGTGGTGGTGGGTGGTGTGGTGGTCTGTGACGGTGGTGGTGTTGGTGGTGGTGATGGGTGGTGGTGGTCGGTGGTGGGTGGTGGGTAGTGTGGCGGGGGGTGGGGTGGTGGTGGTGGTGGTTTGTGCTGGTTGGTGATCGGTGGTTCCTGTGACGGTGGTGATGGTTGGTTTGATCGGTGGGCAGAGTGGCGATGGCGGCGGGATGGCAATTGTAATTAGTCTGGTAGTGGTTGGCGCGGAGGTGGTGGTTGGTTAAGTGGTTGACGGTCCCCGAGTGAGTATAGAGGTTGGTTGGTTGTGGGTGGTCACCTCGGTGGTGGTGGGTGGTGGTGGTTGGTGGTAGGGTGGTGGTGGTGGTGGTGGTGGTGGTGGTGGTTGTGGTGGTGGTGGTGGTTGTGACGGTGGTGGTGATGGTGGCAGTGGCGATGGGCAGTAATTATGGTAGTGGTGGCGGTGGTGGTGGTTGTGTGGGTGAGTGGTGGCGGGGGGGAATGGAGTTGGTGGTGGTGGGGGTGCCGGGTGGTGGTGGGTGTGTGGTGGTGGTGGTTGGTGGTAGGTGGTGGTGGTGGGGGGGGGGGGGGGGGTGGTGGTGTGGGTGGTGGTGGCGGTGGGGGTGGTGGGGGGGGCGTCGGTTGGTGGTGGTGTGGTGGTCGGTGTTTGGTGGGGGGTGGTGGTTATGGGGGTTGGTACGGTTTGTGGTGTTGGGTGGGGGGTGGTGGTCGGTGGTGTGGTGGTGGTGGTGGTGGTGGGGGTGGTGGTGGTGTGGGGGGTTGTGGTGGTGGGGGGTGGGGGGTGGTGGTGGTGGGTGGTGGGGGGGGGGGGTGGTGGTGGTGGTGGTGGTGGTGGTGGTGGTGACAGATATTGTATTTCCATTTTAATTTTCGCGAAGATTGTCCTCAGTCGTATGCATTACAGTCTGCCTGTCTGTCTGTCTGTCTCTCTGTCTGTCTGTGTGTCTCTCTGTCTGTCTGTGTGTGTGTGTCTGTCTGTCTGTCTGTCTGTCTGTGTGTGTGTGTGTGTGTGTGTGTGTCTGTCTGTCTGTCTGTCTGTCTGTCTGTCTGTCTGTTGTTGTGTGTGTGTGTGTTGTGTGTTGTCTGTCTGTCTGTCTGTCTGTCTGTCTGCTGTCGTCTGGGTGTCTGTCTGTCTGTCTGTCTGTCTGTCTGTCTGTCTGTCTGTCTGTCTGTCTGTCTGTCTGTCTGTCTGTCTGTCTGTCTGTCTGTCTGTCTGTCTGTCTGTCTGTCTGTCTGTCTGTCTGTCCTGTCTGTCTGTCTGTCTGTCTGTGTCTGTCTGTCTGTCCTGTAGTGTCTGTCTGTCTGTTCTGTCTGTCTGTCTGTCTGTCTCTGTCTGTCTGTCTGTCGTGCTGTCTGTCTGTCTGTCTGTCTGTCTGTCTGTCTGTCCTCTTGTCTGCTGTTGACTTGGTCCTGTCTGTCTGTCTGTCTGTCTGTCTGTCTGTCTGTCTGTCTGTCTGTCGTCTGTCTGTCTGTCTGTCTGTCTGTCTGGCTGTCTGTTTGTCTGTCCGGGCGCAAATAGAAAGAAGAAGACCTCGAGAGGAAAGGGAAAACCGCGAGGGGGGCGGGAGGGGAAAGGGAAGGGAGGGGGGAGGGGAGGGGAAGAGGTGGTTGAATTGTTGCAAAGGCAACGGGGGGGGAGGGTGTTCGACAGCAGGGCATCGAGAAGTAGAAAGGCTTGCCACGGTCCTGGACAAGGACAGTTGGGTCCGGGGGAGGGGGAGGGTTGCAACTGTGAACACCGCGAGGAGAGACAAGTACGTAGAACGGAACGACCTTGGAGGCCAACCCCGGTACTCAAGTGGCTCCCCCTAGCGAACAAACACCACTGCCAACAGCCTCCACAAGGTCAGAACAATTAAAAGACCAGCAACCATACACCTAGACACCAAGGTAAAGACGGCCGAAACACACGGTGTGGGGGATGATACAGGGCCAAATCCCAAGAAACCAGAAAATGACGATAGTAGGGAAGACGAAAACCAATCAATGAAAACACCCAAACAAGAAGGCACGATACCGCCAACCATGTCAACAACTCCCAAGTGATCAGAGTCACGGATCAGGCACCGGCCGTCCGGCTACACGGACTCGCTCCGTGCTCCGCCGCCTCACCCGCCGCCTCCGCCGCCTACGGTCCGCCGCAACAGCAGCCCTGGATCCTCATCAGGGGATAGGACTCCGCGACTGCTCCTCCGACCCTCCTGCTCCTCATCTACCTCATCGGCTTCGCTAGTCCTCAGCACCCCTCCACCAGCCGCAGAGAAAGGGCCTCCTCACTGCGCCGACGCCTCCTCCCTACGCATAATCCGCCTAAGCCGCAGCCAAGCGACTCCGCATACGCGTCCGCGCCGACCACTCCGATAGTGGCCGCAAAGGACGCTTGGTCCTCCTCCCCGCATCGTCGTACTGGTGCGCCGATAGACGCCTGGGGTTGTTTCC